>JAUEKS010119648.1:0-14756 GCA_031762815.1 Tylodina fungina
CTTTGAAAGCGGTGAGGATGTATCTGCTGTTGAGAAAGGAGTCATTCACCTATTCATATGGTGGTTACAAAATGCTCCGAAATTCATGAAAATTGGTCCTAGATCGCCTTATTTGCACTGTGATTTTCAAAATTTTCTGGGGGAGCATGCCCCCGCACCCCCCTAGAATGGGGCCGTCTTTGGCGGCCAGCTCCCGCCTTTGACGTTCGTATTGGTCGGCCCTCGCAAAAAAAATCCTCAGTTTTCTGTAAATAGCTGCAGGATTTTGAAATTTTCGTGTTCACCATTGCAGGATTTATTTAGTCTATTCACATGCACCCCTGGGCAGAGGGGCGCGAAAGGTCGGAACAAGGGTCAACAGCCGTTGCTGTTTTTACACGTAATTTACCTAAATACTTTGCTTGGCTAGCTTGACTCGAGCGTGCTCTTGTTCGAAGTGTGCGTGCATTTAGATGCTCGATTTATATAATAAAAATTCCGTCATAAGGGGTATGCGTGCACTTACTCGAAGTGTGCGTTTGCACGGCGTGCACTTGTGCAGCATATACTGTATATATAATCCTTGGTTAATTGAACAATGGTGCCACCTGCCAAAAAGCCCCACCCCCTTTTTTCCTCTCCTCGCCTTCAACCCGCACCCCACCTCCTCCATGCACATGCTTTTTCCCATTTAAGCCTAAGCCACATACCCAGACACTGAATCCTTTCTAGGATTCTTTGTTCTAGTTCTAACAATGATGAAGTAATTAATATTGGAAAGGTCTATTATTATACTGTAGGGGTATCAAGGTGTACACAATCAACCCTGAGTGACCAGTGGCAGGACAATAGGATAATATAATACCCCGCCCCTTTCCCAAATAACTGGCCTAAACATTGTCCACCCTAAGCAAAAAGCATTCTTTTGCTGTGGCCGGAGTGTTTGACCATTCAGATGTGTTTTGTTTATCAAACCAGACTAAACATTGAATATCTGTTATACGCAGCGAACGGAAGCGGGAACAATGCCCGCAGCGAAAGGTGGGTAAACGATGATGGAAATACAAGGACTACGCAGGATGAGGGTTAAATATCGTCTTTAGACAATACTAGATCTAGCTAGATCTATCACAGTTTGGTGGTCCCTATGCATGAAAGTAATGGCTGCCATTAGTTTAGGGTTAGGACTATGGTTAAGGTTAGGGAATACATGCAAGAAAGCAAGATGCAAAATGGCGGGACTGTCACGTGAACCATCTAGTGTGAATCACTGGTACTTGTTCTCTAGGGTGGTCCCTGCCTTTAGGCACAGTTCCCTTTCAGCCACCCACACTGACGCTCCACATACAACTCCACAACGCAGTGAGTAACAGCTCCCCAAACAATTTAATCAATAGATTCTAGCAATAATAGATCCAACTAAAGCATAGGTAAAACTCACTTCTAGGTACTAGTCTAGGTCAACATAGACCCAAGATAGCAAATTTTGGGGCGGGGGGGTGCATACCACCGGACCCCCCTAGCATTGTGGCTAGCCGTGCTAGCGTCGACGCTCGGCGTCAAAATTTTCAGCCTTTTTGACAATTCTCTGTTGGAAGCCCTGAATATTACTGCTTTTTAAAATTGTATTCTTCATTGTATTAGCTGATCCTGATTTTTTTTTTGCTCAAACACTGATTTTTTGGACTGGGTATCCCGATTTTACTTAAAACATTGTGGCAGGTCTGTAGTGTAACTTGATTTTGTAAGCCATAACTCATGAGCATGTACTGTCGATTTCTATATAAAGGATGCGCATGTGTGCTAATTTTCAGGCGTTTTAGATTTTCTTGGTGGCATTCCTATAAATAAAAAATTTGGTAACTATTATATTATGGCCCAATTTTTCAAAATTTCTTTTTTAGATAATAAAACTCTTCTATTCATATACATCCAAATAATTAAGAGATCTGTGATACAGTACCATTTTTTTCACGATTCTCCCACCTTGATTTAAACTTTGCAAACGATTAAGCAAAAATTGCACCAACTTGGCTGTTGCATGGATTTCAATTTCTTGATCATGAAGTGGTGTTTAACAGGGTCACAACCTATTTGTGTTGCAAGTGACATAAAACTTTAACTTAACTCAACTAAAAAATATATAGTTTTAATGTATCTGTACACGTAATGGATGAATTCCCAACAGTTTTGAATGTTGGATCATTAATTTGGAAATTTCCATGATGGCAATCTGCGATATTTATGCTGTATTTGCTTATTTTCCTTTGAACCAGCGCTGAAGAGATGGGACCTAGTACCTGTACACATAATATAATATTTGGGCATTTTTACCTCATTCAGTCTGGAGGAGGGTTAGCAGCCCTTCTCTGATCAAGAATTTTTTTGTATTATGGATTGAAGATCCAAGCCTTAGCAGAGCTGAATCTTTATCTTCTTCTGGGCATTCTCGAGAGGAATAATGGTGCATAAAATGTGAGAATTTCATCAAGGGTCTTACCGGTCAATTTCGGACACACCGGTCAATTTCTGACATCATTAGCCACATATAAATGGTTAGCTGTGAAATAGGTGTAGTATTTGTGTTATTTGATATGCTTCAAAACAATTCATTGAATAATTGAATTACCATTCTTTTTCAGACAAAAGTCTGATTTTGTGGAAGTTGACGAGAGATGAAACCAACTATGGCATGCCCTACAAGTCACTTCATGGCCATGGTCACTTTGTCAGTGATGTCGTGCTGTCATCTGATGGACAGTTTGCTCTTTCATCTTCTTGGGACAAGACTTTACGTCTGTGGGATTTGGTTGAGTAAGTAGAATTTTTAATTTTGGTGATTACAAATGTTCGGAAGCTAGTAATCTTTTTCTATTCAGGACATTCCTATACATATCGGCCTAGTAGTCAAGTAAATTGTTAGTCTTTCCAGGCAATGAAGCTTTGCAATGTTTGGAATCCCCAAAGAGGAACAATTTTAGGAAAATATAATAGAAGTGCACGCTTATTGTGCATTGGACATGTGTTTTTGTTTGTTGAACAAACTTATGAAAGTTGACTTGCGTAGTGATTTCTGTCACAGGAAATTGTCAGTTAACACCCCCTCTCCAAGAAAGTACTGAATACGAAATTATAATGTGTGAATTCTTTTTGGACATGTGAAGAGGAGGGATGAGGACTGTATGAGGTGAGTGCTGGATATTGAGTTGCTGGAGCAGGGAAGAGCATGCGATGATTGTACAAGAATCATGCAGGAATGAAAGGGCAAGATATAGAGAACCCAGCTATGAAATTCTCAGTGTCTACCTGTGATGAAGAGAAACGTTAAAAGATTAAACTATTCTATTCCTATTTGCTCTATCCATATTGTTCAAACTTCTACATTTAATTTTTACTGGTTTACTTCTTATTTATTCTTAATTTGCATTAAATTAAAGCAGACATGCTCAGTAATAGTGTTTTTAAACATTTCTGACTAGATCTAGATTTAGTCATTATTTTGCTTTCTAGCAATATCTGAAGTTTTCAAAGCGGATGAATTGTATGTCTGGCATAGTTAGTTCTGTAGAGATATTATTAGTTTTTGAAATCTGATCTATTTCTCTTTTTTTATAGGGGTAAGACTACTCGCCGTTTTGTTGGACACGAGAAAGATGTGCTAAGTGTTGCCTTCTCTGCTGATAACCGTCAGATTGTTTCGGCATCACGTGACAAGAGCATCAAGCTGTGGAACACCTTGGGTGTTTGCAAGTACACTGTTCAGGTGAGTTTGTAATTTTTGAAACTAAGTATCAACTGTTATTTGTCGCACAGTCATCTAATATTCAGGATTGTGGATATTTTAAAAGGGAGATTTCATATTACTCAAAATATATAAAGAGAGAATACACTCTGAGAACTGAAGATTGGACTAATGGAGAATCTTGCTTCAAACTTGGAGTGTCCAAGATATTGAGGACTGGCCATCAGGATTCAATAATAGGGATGGAACACGGGACACTCTTCAGGAAGGCATTTGTCGAGTCTTAGCAGTGGTGCAGAGGCTGTCATTACCTCAAGAATTAGAAGTTGGTGCAAGTTCAGGGAATTGCTGCCTATTGTAAGTGATGGAAAGATATGTGGTAAAATCAGGAGGAAGGTCTGAATTATTTGTGAGCATGGGTGTCACTTTTCCGGGATATCCCGGAAATCCAGGTTTTCGATTTGAGCTCAGAAGAATTTCCTGGTTGAACGTCGATTTTTCTTCTACGGAGTAACGTGTGTAAATCCGGAGCCGGTACACGAAATATAATGGCGAAGCATGCACCATTCTCAACTGCTAAACTACCAGCAGTCAAAGTACCCGATATCGAGAAAAGAGTCACCGGTATTGAATCGCAGCTCTAATCCTGGTTTTTCATGTTCTTTGTGTATTTTTTGCCCTCTCAATACAGAAAAACACCGTACTTGATTCTAGTGGCTTAAAAACTACAAACTGGCCTTTCATTGATTGTGTGACTCTCGATCTGTGAAGTTGATCTAGAGAGCATCTAGATCTAGATAATCTAGATATAATTTTCATCTACATATGAAACTTTCGTCTATATCCTATCGACAACATGTCAATGCAGTTCATGGATCCTAGTCTATGGAGGTGGATAAGAATGTGAAGAATCGTCGGAGGTAGGCACGGTTAGAAGAGGAAAGTGCCGATGATGCTAAGTTTGGAGATTGGTGCAGGAAGATTGACACCCCCGGCTTGTGCTTTTCCATCCATTCCTTGTGGGAAAACGTTCTCAGTCTCAGACGGCTCTAGATTTAGATCTAGATCTAGGCCTACCGGGAAAAAGACCTTGTGTGACCATGCGTGGGATGGCGCCTACAAGAGTAACCTGATTTCTTTGATCTAAATCTAATCTAGACCTAGAAAATGGCAACCACAAGTAGGCCTATCCTCTACTGACCACCCTAGTCAGGGCTGCATTGTCGTCTTTCAGAGGCCCCATTGTTGAGGACTCATTCAACCTCAAGGATGACATTTTGGAGAAGGACAGAACAAGTCTAACTCTTCAGAACTTTGAGACCCTGCTGATGGTCAAACAATCTGAAACAGTCCAGCTTCACTGCAGTTGACTACCCCCCATCAGCATCAACATGAGGAAAAGAATTTATCACGCTAGACAGGCAGTTTCAGCCTCCTGCAAGTCTACATCTACACCAGTCCTGAAAGTCCAGTACAACCACATCTGCATCATCAACCTCTTCCACCATGTCAACAACTGAATCAGTACCATTTTCATCTGCATCATTCCTGCACTCCCCTTCATCTGACGGCACCATCATCATCTGGATCAGCTCCCTCTGTATGTTTACCTTACTCATCAATGGCTTCAGATCCTCCATCTGGGTTACACCCCCCTCCCCCGTTCATTATCTCATCCTGTGCCCCTCAAAAGGAAGCAACCTTCCATAATCTACTTCTTTTCCAAGAAACCAAGGTTGTATCACCCTACCACAGAACAGAGGGAGGGAGGTAAAGGTAAAGGCTATGATAGGACATCTAGTGTAGTTAATTGTTAACTTGTACACTCACTGAACCTCTACAACTGACCTAAGGAGGTATGTAGGTCTACAATTTCTTTACTTTTGCCCTTGTGCCTTTATATATGTTAATTATATTGATAACGTGCTTGTATATATTGGTTAAAATTATGTTTTTATTTTGAGTGTATAGAACAACCCAGTTTTAGTAGAATTGGTGTCGTGAATCGTGAATATGTACAGATCCGACTCCATTTGGGATTTCAGGGGTGGCGGATTTTGGGAATTCAATTTCAGGGGTGGGAAAATTTTCTTGAGACACCCATGTGTGTGAGATTTATGGCGGAGAAATCGGGGCGCAAAGACATGCTAGAAAGAAAAGAATTAAGGAAGACTCTGGTTGCACTATCTGAGTACAGGATGTAAAAGGATATGAGGGGTTTTCTAGGCAGATTCGTAAAAGCCGCAAATGTTCGATAAGTTGTAACATAGAACCCCCTTTTAATTTTTACCCGCTCCTGTAATAAACATACTTTTTTAAAATATGCCTTAACAAAAAAATGCTCATAGCAATTTTAGCCTAGTTTCTCTCAAAATTTTTAAAGTCGTTCCCGATTTTCTAGGATGTGGTCCCACTTTTTAAGTATTTAAATCAGATTCACATTTTCTAAAATCCGCTTATCGAGTAGACTAATCGTAGCTTCTAAACCACATTCGAGTATCGATTTTCAGTATTTTCGTTATATACTCTATGATACTACCATAGTATCATTATGGTAACGATACAGATTTTTAGATTCGGTTGTGTAGTGATTCAAAATCGTCCAAAATCGTCTTTCGACGTTTGTTGTTGACGATCAGCTGGGCCTAGATTAGATCAAGACTCTGGGGCCTAGTCAAAACGAAGTTGAAACAAAAGGGAATGCACCAATGTAGCATTATATGATGTTCCCTAGATGACGCTAGATCTATTATTTTCTATAGGACTAGGGCATACGCATCATACCACGTACTATGACCAAGTCGGCAAGTGGTTAGTAGGCCTATGGGGTAGATCTGGATCTAGAATCTAGGGATCTATGAGATCTAGGCCTAGAATGATTCTAGATCTAGAAGATCTAGTCTAGATTCATCTAGAATATCTAGATCTAGATCTGGAGAATCTAGATCTGGATCTAGAATATAGATATCTAGAAATCTAGATATCTTATCTAGATCTCAAATCTAGATCTATATTCTAGTGTCTAAAGATAGATTTAGACATTGGCTAGATCTAGCTCTAGATTAGAATCTGGTGGAATCTAGTTCTGATTTGGCTATACTTTTGTGAGCCTGGTCTAGATCTCGATCTAGGATATCTAGATCTAGATCTATAAATCAAGATCAAGGAGACCTTGTCTGCTGTGAAAACCAAGAGCCTTATTTAGATTCTAAATTGTTTCTTTTTTTATATGGATATCTAGGCCTATTTGTAAATCGGTGAGTCTTCCTCATTTATATCTCTAGACTCTAGATTCTAGAATCTAATCTAGATCTAGATATCTACATTAGTCTTTATTTCATTCGTTTATTATTCATTATAAATGTTAATTTGTCAACTATTGGCGTGATTTATGGTGATCCAGATTTTTTTCCTTACATTCAGATTTTTTTTTTTGGGCTGACATTCAGATTTGTCTTCGAGATAGGGTGGCAGGTCTGAGTATCAGTCAAATCATGTTAAAATGGTTGAAATTATGTTAAAATGGTTGGTACACACACTTTAAGAAGAATGTAGATGACTGGATCAGGAAATGTGTGAACTTAAAGTAGGCTAACATGGAGACCTATATTGACCTGGAACAAATTGCTAAAGTGGGATGTTAAACAAGAGGTTTAAGTTTAAGTGTGGAGGACAATGGATAGAATCTGTTACTTTGGGCTTTGTTGGATAGAACACCAGGTTATCCATCCACAGAACATGAGGCTAGGAACATTTCTCGCTTTGAATGTGACAGTGATATGCATATTATGATCTCTGGTCTTGTGATTACACATGCAGTTGAGGTTTCACGGAGGATTATTGTTAGAATTTCAATGTTTTCACTCTTGTACCTCAATTGACAGAGCTAATTTAATTGACTGTTCATGAAATAAATTTTTGTGCTGAAAGTATCAAGCTTCTTAATTGAGTAATGTGGATCCAGTGGTGAAGAAATAATTTGCGCAACGTGGTCTTATAACTTCTATTGAAGGATGTTTTTATGCATTGTCAAATCACAATATGAACCTAATAATGCTTTTTTTTACTCTATGTCTGCATTAAAGCATTGCACAATCGGGGATTCCAACTACTGAACGTTATGTTGATGATATAAAACATTGATTGCCGAGATAGTGAAGCAGAACTTTGCTGACATGCTAACATATTTATCAGCCTACATAAGTACAACTAGTACATGCTCTATTACACATTTTTATTGCAGATTGCAAAAAAATTGATTATCATTACTCATTTCAGCATTTTGAATGTGTTCAAAGTGATAATTGCTAGTGATTTTTATCTCAATAATACATAGTAAAAAGCTAAAGGCTGGGGAAAAATTTTTTCAAGCATCATTGTTCGTCTGCTGAAAACATTGTGAAACCTGCCTGATGATTATTGAATAAACATACTATTTACTGATGACGGATGTTCTGCAATTATGAAGGCATTGTTCATCAGTGTTTTCGAGACGTGTAATGCTGTAAAAGGTGTATTAAAACAGACAAAAACAATGTTAAAATACCTGATGGAAATGTCCATTTGAGAAAAGAAGACAAAAATATGATCCTGCACATAAATGTTATAGTGGGGGAAAGTAAATGTGATAAGTGACAGCGAGAAATGGGATGTGAGGATTAAGAGGTGGAAGCATAGGGTTGATAAAGTTAATGAATGCAGTGTAAAACAAATAAAAATCTATCAATTCATGATTTAATCTACTGAAATGTTGAAAAGGAAAGTGGCAAAAGTCAAACCTGTCAGACATCTTGAAGTTGTCTGTGAACTGGCTTCCATAGTAAACCTCTCAAAACCTCCAGTTTGTTCCATACTACATTCTGCTCACTAGGCCTGCCAGGTAGTGCCTTTTGTGCTGTTTTATTTATTATAAATGGAACACCTGTTTGATTTTTTTTCTTCTCCATTGTCCTGAGCTAGTCTCACAAATTCGCAGTTTGTACAAGTCATATCTCAGCATTTCCTTGGCTATATTTGCGCTATCAGAGTAATAGGCTTGACGGCTTCCCTTGGGTTTGCTTTATCACGCTTCATAGACTCATGAATAGGGGCTTTTCTATCCCCTAAGGTTTTGTGTTGCTCCTATCTTGTTCATGTTTTCATAGCATGTCTTTTTTTCCGAGTTTGCGGAGTCAGTCCCATGCCCAACTACTAACCTGGAGGAGCAGGAGACCACATTGTGGGGTCTACCCCTCTTCTTTTGACGCACGGAAGACCGCATTTGACAACAATAAAGTTTAATAATACACGGCAACAATTCAAAGGGGAAACACCCAGTTAATATAGTTCTTGCTGTCTATATTCTATCTTCTGTGACTCGTACACATATACTTATGTAATAATTATAGACAATTTTGTCATTTCAAGACTTGCAAAATGCTGGGACAAACATACAACAGCCTCAATATTATGTGCCTGTACTGTGAGAAAAATAATGCTCTCCTGACTTCTTTATCTGTCGCACATTTTGAGAGCTGCCTAATGATTATTGAAGAGACATATAATTCACTGATGAATGATGTTCTGCAATTATGAAGGCATTGCTGATTAAAACTTGGTATGAATAGGATATTAGATATAGTAGTGACTAAGTGACTGACTTGTGTGATATCTGAGCACATGACAAGGAGGTTGTTTTTTTTTTTTCTATGGATAAATGACTACTAGATTGTGGGATAGTCTGTCAGTTTAGATTAAAATGATTGGGAGATCTTCTAAGACAAATTGGTGATTACTGAATCCAAGAATACGCAAAATAATTTGAAGGGACAAAATCAAGAGGTGACCTAAATTACTCCATACAAAATAATACAGAGTATGGAATTACAGGCTGAGATGTGAAGGATGCGTTGGATTGGTATAAATGGCATGATTCCCTGAACCCTATGATATGGGGAAAATGGCTGAAGACCTGATGATGCGCATGTTTGTAGTGTTGTACATGATGTGAGAGAAAAATTGGTTAATGTTAATATATGCTGATGTATGAACTCTTGTATTTTGTGCTCATGCAGGAGGATACCCACAAGGACTGGGTCTCATGTGTTCGTTTCTCTCCGAACGCTTCCAACCCCATCATTGTATCTTGTGGCTGGGACAAGACTGTCAAGGTGAGTCATATCCACCTTCAGTTGTTATGTTTGTAGCTGATTTGTTGTATTGTTAGCTTTTAAGGCTGATGTACTACTATGGAACAGGGTTCCCACCACAAGGGAGATCTCTTGGAAAAAAGGTTGGGAAAATCTCTTGGAAAAGTCAAATTCCTTATTGAACGTGGGTTGCCTCCAGTAATACTGGCATCATGTGTAATCGATTACTCAGATGCCTGAACTTTCTTTATTCTTCAATTATTTGAGCGACTGACTTCATTCGAAGTTACTGAGTCGATTGATCGATTTCAATGCTCGTTTTTTATTCTCATCTCTTGATTTGCTTACAATTGAGAATGACTCGAGATCGTGTTCATTGCATGGTAGTGTTACTAAAGACTAAATCTAGATCTTGTAGATCTACTGTGTGTTTAGATCGTAAAGTTAGGATTTACTAGATCTCAGCTTTCCCGCGACATCCTTTAAATCAAGGAGTCCTTGAAAACTGCTTGAATTTAGCCCCAGGTGGAAATCTTATAAAATCCTTGAATTTAAAAAAAACTCCTTTAATCCTTGAAATTTTAATGTTCCCAGAGAGTAAAGTTAGACAAGGAAAAAGGCATAACTAGCTGGGAACTGGTCAGGGCTAATGCCAGTTGACCAAGATCTCTTTGTCTTTTGACGCAGTCGAAGGGGTGCTTGAAAAAGTAATAAAACTTAATTGCCTGCCCTGCTTTTGTTATTCCTATGAACCTCCTTTGTTTTACTGAGTGGATTTCTCTTCACGGCAGAATTCATGTGGCTAGGTGAACTAGACCAAATTTAGGGCCTATCTCGACACAGAAAATTATTGAAGTGCTGTTTGAAACTGGTTGGAAGCTGGAAGCTCATACTCTGAGGAGAGGAAACATGTCGCATGAGAATATTGTAATGTCTTTATCTTTCCGGCCAGTGTAGGTGGAGAGGTTCCCCGGCCCTCTCTCTTCTTCTTAGTTTTATTCACTTGGCTGTATTATGGATGGCCTCCCCTCTGTGAATTGGTCTCATTGATTGATCAATCTCAGCTTGTGAATTGTCCATACCTAGATTAAAATTTGGTAAAGGACTGGTTGTTGATTTGAAAAAAAAATATATAAAGCTACAAATTAGTCTACAAGGAACAGAGAACAGAATATTTGATCTTCAAATTAACTACATACTTTACATTGGGGAATGTTGAAATAAGACAGCATGTGAAGATTTGTAAATTTACAAATGTAAACTTCTGTATAGTACCGGTATATTTTAAAGATCCTGACATATATTGGTGTGCTATATTGTCTTTTCTTGACATTAGTTTTTGTTTCTCCACAGGTTTGGAATCTGACCAACTGCAAGCTAAAGACCAACCACTTTGGTCATACACAATTCTTGAACTGTGTTACTGTGTCTCCAGATGGATCTCTGTGTGCTTCAGGAGGAAAGGTAAAGCGGAGTACTTCTTTATCTTGAGAGGTGTGTTATGTATGGTAGACGAGTTCTCCCTCTTTGGGGGCATGACTGTTCTCATAGTGCCGAATGATGGCTGAGACACCAAGACTGCAGTTATCGCCGGAAATGGAAGCAGGTGGTGTAGTTCAAGGAATTTCTATTTATATTAGGTAATCAGGGTGTCCAGCGAGGTCGGATAAAGCTGGATATTTGACCGTTAGGTCGGATAGGTCGGAAAAACACTGTCCGGTGTCGTTTTTTTACACCAACATCGTCAAGTTGGTAGGATTTTTTTCTCTCTCTCTCTGCGAAATTCGGGTGTGATGAGAAACGAGATACGATACAATCAATTCAGCATGTTCTTCATTTTTGTGTAGCTCTTTTGTATTGGTGTTATGAACATTTACTGCCTCGCTTCCGGTTTTATTGATTTTATTGCTTGGCTTCAGGAAGATCGTTTTGTTGAATGGCTGGCCTCTGAAAGATTCTGAAAAATTTTTCTGTCGTGTGTACCGACAGACCTAGATATAGATAAAGATCTAGATCTAAATATCTAGATATATGGATCTACTTTAGGATTATCGGTTATCAAGGCTTTCTTCATACATGAGTACTGCTAAACATACAAAAACTTTCAATCATCCAAGGAGAGTAAAGGAATAGATCTAGATCTAGATATATTTGGATTTCTAAAAGCTAAACAATTTAGTTCTAGCTCTACATCTGGTAGGGGTAGTAGCAGTAGTGCCTCTGACAATAATTCTAATAAGTCTAAACGAACAAGAACACTTGATGCTCGTATTAGTTATACTGACTGAATCCATCAACTTAACGGGCAGTTTGGGGTGGGCATCTTCTTTCTTATTTTTCTCCTGTTCTCTCTTATCTATTGTTTTCAATTTATATCTAGATCTAGATCTTATTTGGACGACTTTGTGTTGCGTCTGGTTCTTAAATTGCTAGGTAGGATTTTTTTTTATGGTAGGATTTTTGTCTGAGATTTTGCTGGACACCCTGGTAATGGAAAAGTATAGATTAGACAGAAAGTATATGATCCTTGTATGAGAAGTGAAATGAGTGAATGAATGAATGACCCCTTTTCAACACATTTAGGGTTATATCAGAGGTGGAACCTACTTTTTAAACGTCTACCTCCAATAGGACAAGACGTGGGTCAGAGAAAGCTGAAAAAAATCTTGGGTGAACCTGGTTTCAAACCCGTGACCTTCGTCTTCTGAGGCGAGTGTCTTGCCACTACACCACAGAGACCCCTGAAGTGAAATGACTTAACAGTGCAGCAACATGGGTTCCGAGATAGGATCTAGAAGGCGTAATGAAGAAAACAAAGATGAGGATGATAGATAGATGAGTAGTTTGGGACATGAACTTAGGATGGATACTGATGGCTGAAAAAGGGAGGTGGGGGGGGGGGGAGGTGGTATTAAGCTCGGATTCTGCCTGGAGATGGAAGGTTCTGGATTCGATCCCCAATCCAGTTATGAACTAGTTCTATGTCCTATGTGTACTTTAGGCACGTTTAAAAACCCTTGGCTGTTTAAAATTTTAAAAAAGATTTGGCATGCCCAGGCAGAATTTTAAAATTCTAATGCCATACCTGGTAACCATTATTTCATATCCCATGTTGTTGGTCCTTGCCTAGCCACTGATGTGTGCAAATCAACATGCTTTGGCACTGTCTGCAGCCTTGGCAAACGGGGGAAAGTGTGCTAGGAGGCATCCAGCTGTAAAAGCAAATTTCCGAAGCCTGAATGAGAGAATATTCGCTGTCGCGTCCCCTGGGAAAGACAAGGCCGAAAGAAGAAAGAACAATGTGAGATAAGCTAAAGTGGTTTGGACATGTGCTTAGAAAGAAAGGATAATGACGACTGAATTAGGGAGTGTGCAAACTTGGAAGTTGAGAATACAAGGCCAAGAGGGAGAAAAAAACGGACTTGGAATGGATTGGTAGAGTGGGATATGAAAATGAGAGACTCAGGTGATGGACACAGATTTAATGTCTTTTGTTGTTGTTTTGTTTTGCCTTTTGCAGGAATTGCAACCGCAACCGCGAGTATTAATGCACTCAGGATTCAGCGGTTTCATAGCATTTTGGGCTGAACCCCCGAATTTGGTGGAGCAGCCGTTAAATTTTAATTGATTTAAAATATAACGGACAGCTCATAACCTGTAGTAGTACGACTTCGGTACTAGAAAGAAATTATAAGCGATTATATAGGAAAAGACCTGGGTGTGCTGGAAATGCCATCAGTAGTGTTCATAGGTGGAGGATATATCTATCTATTCATCTATATTATATATGAATACATATACACGCACATGTATATTATGTTTAGACTTGTTTACACTGCTAATGTATCAGGGTTCAGTTATCGTATAATCGCTTAAAAATAAAAAGTCATTTTATGCTACTAAAATTATGCAAAATAATGGAGAGAGCTAGGAATCATAAGGTACATGCAGGTCATGCCTTGTTTTTAATTTTTATTCTCTAAGGATGGGCAAGCTATGCTGTGGGACCTAAATGAGGGCAAACATTTGTACACGCTGGATGGTGGAGATGCTATCAATGCTATGTGCTTCTCCCCGAACCGTTACTGGCTCTGTGCAGCCACTGGACCCAGCATCAAAATCTGGGTGAGTATCTTGAATAGATTTACTTCTTATTTTTGCCTGCACTTTTCTGCAGTGACCTCTCCTAATAGAGGTTCCCTTTCACAAAAGTGCAACAGAAAAAGGACATGTTTTTGTGATTCATTGACAAATCTGTTTTTGCCATTTTATAGATGTGTCCTTACATTATATCAGTTAGACTATATCAGTGGGAATGTTTTCCTAGGTAAAAGTTAAAGGTAGTCCCATTAACCTTTCGGTCGTAGGGAAATGAAGTGTTAGAGCCTTCATTGTTCTTGGGCCAAGATATTGAGGGCGGTGCCCAGTCCTCTCCCTCGCTGTCTTTACCG
The DNA here is from genome assembly GCA_031762815.1 of Tylodina fungina. Taxonomy (NCBI): domain Eukaryota; kingdom Metazoa; phylum Mollusca; class Gastropoda; order Umbraculida; family Tylodinidae; genus Tylodina; species Tylodina fungina. The sequence goes on from JAUEKS010119648.1 coordinate 14,301, forward strand.
TCCCAGACCCTGAATAGGATCAGGTACCCATTTACAGCTGAGTAGACTGGACAGCGCATGGAGGGGAGAGCAATAAATTGCCCTTCACGGGAATCGGACCCTGGTCGCCAAGGTGAAAGGAAAGAGCTCTAACCACTTAGCCAATCCCGCTCACTTAACTTATGTTAAGTTATGCGGTTTCCAAAGTCATTCCATTTAGGCATTATTACGTCAAATGCAAATGATGTTCCTGTCTTAGTTGGACTCACTAGTATTTCTACTCCTTAGGATTTTTCTTATTTATGCAAGGTATCATTTCGTCTGCTTTGTGGGTAAAGGACAGCTGTCACATAACGGAACTGGAAAAGAAAGCTTGAGGCAGGAGCTGATTTAAACTAGATCTAGAACTAGTTATGGAAATGTATTTTTTTGGTCGCAATTGTTTGCATCTTATTTCTTATTTTTCCTGCCTGAATA
>JAUEKS010120755.1:0-14731 GCA_031762815.1 Tylodina fungina
CTTATGTCTGAAACATTCGAAAAACCACCCTAGCAATCCGGAAAAGGCAGAATACACTTTCAACAATGAATACAGACTTATGGACTCCAGAAGCCAAAATAAAGAATGATCAGGTGTTATTCGGAATGGTTGGCAGCTATGGACGAATTATCTAGAAAGTGATATAAAATTAGACTACTCAGCGTCAAAGGATGAGGACAGCTTAGGTATAGATCTTAATTCTATGCTTGGTAATGCTATCAACAAATAATTTACCTACTAGAGAACTAGAATGTCTATTACAGCCGCCATCTGGTATAAAGGACAATTCAAAAGCAAACATCAGAATATATTTTCTAAGTCATGTGAGTCTATCTACGCCAAAAGTGAAAAATGTACTTTTAACACTATTAATGTTTGCTAACCTAGTGGCCAGAAGTATATATATATATATATATATATATATATATATTGCTCCAAAACGGAACACATAGGTAAACAGTGAGGGTAGGAAACTTACCATAGAATTTATTTTCTTTGTTTGCCACCTCGTACTTGGCTTTCATGTCCTCATACTTTGAAACATAACTTTCCATGCGTTTCTGCATCTTGGCATTGGTATCTCTCTCTATTTTAAGAGCACTAGAGAGGTTGCCGTTAGTTCCCTTGATCTTCTGCATATGCTCTTCACAGCGTGTGGAGTGTTCTTTCAATCTGGTCTTCTCCTTCTCCAAGCTCTCATGCTGTTGAAATTAGTTGTCAGTTTAAAAATTTTATTCATCGATGTCTAGGAGGTGGAGTCTGTAATAAACAATATTTAACCCCTCAGCACCCAATGTTCTGTGTCTAATATAACACTTTCTGTTAACAAGCCCCTCAACACTCAATGTTTTAAGACTTTCTGTCAACAAATCATTCAGCACCCATTGTTCTGTGTTTAAAATTTAGCACTTTCCGTTAACAAACCCGTTGACACCCATTTTTCTGTGTTTAATCTCACACTTTCTGTTACAAGCCCCTCAACACCTATTGTTCTGTGTCCATTTTAACAATTTCTGTTCACAAACCCCTCGGCACCCATTTTTTTGTATCTAATTTAACACCAAAAAAAAGCTGACGATTTGATTTGTGTTACAAATGTGACACTACATGGGAAACGTGTTTGATCAAAGTACCTCCTCTACAATTGATTATTTCCCTTCCACAAACTGGCCACTCTCCTCAAGTATCGAGTGCCATCATCAGCCGCAAACACACCTTCCAAACTTATCCCTCAAAAGTTTGGCCGTTAATTTTAAAGCAAATATTATTGGCCAAACTTTCAAACCCCATTTGAAATTATATCCATTACTTTCTTGTTGGTCGTGTCAAGCTGTTTTTGTAGTTCTGCGCAGAACTTGTTAGCGGTCCTAATCTGTGCATCCGCCTCCCTCAGTTGCTTCCTCTCCCTCTCCATATGCTGACAATTCTCCTCTTGCAGGCACTTACACTTGTTTTCCAACTGATTCTGCTGGTTCTGAAGAGATTTTAGGCATTAATCCTTAAATCTCTCAAAATAGGCAGATCAACATTAACAGCCCCATTTTATTCAAACTACAATCTTTAGGAAAGATGACGATGTATTGCTGCATATTACATGACACATCTTACTCATAACAAAATATCGCCAACAATTGTTCCTCTGATTGAACAGTATACACAATAAACAAGCCCCCAAAAAATAACAACCTCCCCCCCCAAAAAAAAAACCTCGTTTCTTTTTCTCCATCATCTATCTCCAGTTGTAGTCTGCCAAAAAGTTCAAAACGCTGATGTTATTCCAAGTCCTCCATTGTGTTCAGTACATCTCTCTAAGCTTGGAGTAACATTAAAATTTGGTCATGGGTGTTGTTCACATAGACCTGGTAACGTGGAGATCTTGCTGTAGCGTCATTGTTGACTTGTTGAGGTTACAGGAACTTCTGGCTAAGGTGGACATTTTAGTTTTAGGAATTGTACAATCAACGCAGTGGCTTGTACCAAATCTGAAGCCCAACATTTGTTCCCTTCAAACCAACATTTATCGAGATGGAGGTTGTACTGCTTGTAGGAAGAGAAACCAGGTAAACTTTTGTCTCATCAATATCCTTCTGAGTATCTTACACGTGCCAACCAAGCTAACCTAGATGCACCACCTATCTCACTGATTCTCATATAATCCCTTATATACTCATATACGTCCTGTGTTCAGAGAGTGCCATCCCAGTCACCCATCTAGCCATCCTTGTCTTTGTTGTTCTGCCCAGCATATCTTGGAGGTCCTGTCTCAGAGTCCAGTTCTCTCCACTATAATCATTCTTTTTCTCATACATAGTTCATAAAGCTTTCTGAAGTTGATGATGATGATAAAGATGATGATGATGATGATGATGACTCGTCGGACAAATAGACAAAAATATTCTGCATGGGAAATTAATATCTTGTCTTTCCATTTATGCCAACTTGTGTGAAAGAAAACAGTAGTAGCAATAATGACAGGATCGTTTATAAAGTACGCTATTATACCACCAATCAACATACCCTCAGTTCTTCAAACTCTGCCTTGAGTTCTGAAACCTGAAAGAAAAAATAAAGAGAAAACAAAAAAAAATATTGATAATAAATCAAATATCCGATCAATCGCCTACTTTGTAGGGTTTGTTTCGGTAATTAGAATGACAATTATTTCTTTAACATACATGAGGTTTCATGAATGTGATTTTTTCCCCACCTTGTCATGATGCTGCTTGATCAACAAGATATTTATGTTTTCTTTACTATGGTTGCAGAATTTTGGTCTGTTAGTTGTTTGTTTTCTTTAATTTAAACATCAAACCCACATTTCCCCAGAACTGTACCCTTTTCTTAGAGATATACATTTATATTTATGTACTGGCTGGAGATTTAAATAAGAATGAGTTAGAAGTATAGGGCATGATACTCACACATCTACAAGATTGTTCATGAAAAATAAGTAAAAGCTTCAAAACATGATTTCAGATTCAGGTCAGGAGAAATGTCCTTGCCTCTGGGTACCACTACTAGACTCAGGGATGCTAAATGATATTTTAAATTTTTTTTTAAACCTGAAAATGAGCAGAGCATCGCATCTCACCTACAACAAATGTTGTAAATGCAGTTTTTCAATTAACAAACAGCACAAAATAGGAACATTCCAACAGATGAAAAAAAACCTGAAAAAGCCTAAAAAAAACCCTGAGTTTTGGCATCCCTGTAGACTATACGTGGCATAGGGAGGCCACATACCCAGATTTATCAAAATCCAACATTTGGGAAAGTGATCTAGTAATCAGGTTCACATCAAGAAGAACATTATGCAATACAATTTTTGCCGAATATTCATTGCCAAAGAAAACTCTAAAGCTGATATCAGTGATAACAGAAAATTGTCAAAAAAGAGGAAAATTTTTCGTCATCTCATAACATGCATGAAAACAGCCCTCACCCCTCTCCAGCCCCTATGCAAGCCAATCTGACTGGCTGAAGGAAAAAAAGTGGATTTTCACCAATTGGAGGAAAATTATCATCACTGAGATATGTGGTGTTTCAGACTAACTTCTGATAGCAGGGATAAAAGGCATAACACTGTGGTTGGGGACTGCGACAAACCCCTCATAATAGCGTAGGCAGTGGACAGTGAAAAATCCAGATCCTGAATACAAATGTTGAGATAGAAAAAGAACAAAGGAATATGAAAGAGAAGACTGACAAAAAAAAACCCCAAACTGAAGATGAGTAAACAAAAGTAAACTGACCTTGTTATCACAAGCAGTTGAAAGCTGGGATCGAAGCCTCTCCATCTCCAGCCTGTGCTGATCTTCCAGCTGTGAACGACTTTCCTCGAGAGACTTGATGTGAGAGACGTGTTCTTCCCTCTGTGTGGCAAGTGCTAAGATTTCTGACTTTTTAGCGGCTTCAAATTTGATTCTGAGATCTTCTAGCATATTTTTCATGTCCTCTTTTCCACCTTTCAATTCTTGAGAATGTTTGTCTTGCAAAGACACAATAAACTCATTTTTGCTTTCTAAGTCTTTCAACATCTGCTGCAAGGTACATTTGGTTTCTGAACATTCCTCTTCCTTTTGTTGAAACTGATCTTTCATGTTTTCAATCAGCTTCACATTATCATTGATGATGTTCTCTTTCTCTTGGAAAAGTATTTATAATTCTTCTTTCAGAACAGTATTCTCCGTAGCAGTTTTCACACATTCGTCTGCCTTTTGTTGAAAGTCATCCTTCAGATTTTCAATCAGCTTCACATTTTCATTAACAATGTTCTCTTTCTCTTGGAGAATTTGCTTCAACTCTTCTTTGACGTTGTTATTCTCCAGTTCCATTTTCATACACTCCTCTAACTTCTGATGAAATTCAAGTTTCATCTTTTCAATCAGCTTGAGATTATCATTTACGATGTTCTCTTTCTCTTGGAGAAGTTGATTTAACTCTTCCCTCTGCCTATTAATCTCCAATTCCTTTTTGGCACTTTCGTCTGCCTTCTGTTGAAATTCATCCTTCAGGTTCTCAATCACTTTGACATTATCATCAATGATGCTCTCTTTCTCTTGGAGAATTTGCTTCAACTCTTCTCTTAAGTTGCTTTTCTCCAATTCCATATTCATACACTCCTCTGTCTTTTGTTGAAAATCATTCTTTAGGATTTCAATCAGCTTGAGATTATCACAAACAATGTCCTCTTTCTCTTGAAGAAGTCGAGTTAACTCTTCCCCATGGCTATTAATCTCCAATTCCTTTTTGGCACAATCATCTGTCTTCTGTTGAAATTCATCCTTCAGGTTTTCAATCACCTTGACATTATCATTAATGATGCACTCTTTCTCTTGGAGAAGTTGATTTAACTCTTCCCTCTGACTATTAATCTCCAATTCCTTTTTGGCACATTCATCTGTCTTCTGTTGAAATTCATCCTTCAGGTTTTCAATCACCTTGACATTATCATTAATGATGCATTCTTTCTCTTGGAGAAGTTGATTTAACTCTTCTTTCATATCATTATTTTCAAATTCCTTTTTGGTACATTCGTCTGCCTTCAGTTGAAGTTCATCCTTCAGGTTTTTAATCACCTTGACATTATCATGAGTGATGTTCTCTTTCTCTTGGAGAATTTGCTTCAACTCTTCTCTCAAGTTGTTGTTCTCCAATTCCATTTTCGTACACTCCTCGGTCTTCTGTTGAAAATCATTCTTTAGGATTTCAGTCAGCTTGACATTCTCCTTAACAATATTCTCTTTCTCTTGGAGAAGTTGATTTAACTCTTCTTTCAAGTCTTTATTCTCCACTTCCATTTTCGTACAGTCCTCAGCCTTCTGTTGAAATTCATCCTTAAGGCTTTCAATCAGTTTGACATTATCATTAATGATGCTCTCTTTCTCTTGGAGAATTTGATTTAACTCTTCTCTCTGGCTTTCCTTCTCCAATTCCTTTTTGACACATTCGTCTGCCTTCAGTTGAAGTTCATCCTTCAAGTTTTCAAGCAGCTTGACATTATCATTTACGATGTTCTCTTTCACTTGGAGAAGTTGATTTAACTCTTCCCTCTGGCTTTTATTCTCCAATTCCTTTTTGACACATTCGTCTGCCTTCAGTTGAAGTTCATCCTTCAAATTGTCAAGCAGCTTGACATTATCATTAATGCTGTTCTCTTTCTCTTGGAGAATTTGCTTCAACTCTTCTCCCATGTTGTTGTTCTCCAATTCCATTTTCGTACACTCCTCAGTCTTCTGTTGAAAATCATTCTTTAGGATTTCAATCACCTTGACATTCTCAGTAACAATGTTCTCTTTCTCTTGGAGAAGTTGATTTAACTCTTCTTTCAAGTCTTTATTCTCCACTTCTATTTTCGTACAGTCCTCTGCCTTCTGCTGAAATTCATCCTTCAAGTTTTCAATCAGTTTGACATTATCATTAATGATGCTTTCTTTCTCTTGGAGAATTTGATTTAACTCTTCTCTCTGGCTTTCCTTCTCCAATTCCTTTTTGGCACATTCGTCTGCCTTCAGTTGAAGTTCATCCTTCAAGTTTTCAAGCAGCTTGACATTATTATTTACGATGTTCTCTTTCTCTTGGAGAAGTTGATTTAACTCTTCCCTCTGGCTTTTATTCTCCAATTCCTTTTTGGTGCACTCCCCTGCCTTCAATTGAAGTTCATCCTTCAAGTTTTCAAGCAGCTTGACATTATCATTAGTGATGTTCTCTTTCTCTTGGAGAATTTGCTTCAACTCTTCTCTCAAGTTGTTGTTCTCCAATTCCATTTTCATACACTCCTCTGTCTTTTGTTGAAAATCATTCTTTAGGATTTCAATCAGCTTGACATTCTCAGTAACAATATTTGCTTTCTCTTGGAGAAGTTGATTTAAATCTTCTTTCAAATCTTTATTCTCCACTTCCATTTTCATACAGTCCTCTACCTTCTGTTGAAATTCATCCTTCAGGTTTTCAATCAGTTTGACATTATCATTAATGATGCTCTCTTTCTCTTGGAGAAGTTGATTTAACTCTTCTTTCATATCATTATTTTCAAATTCCATTTTTGTGCACTCCTCTGCCTTCTGTTGAAGTTCATTCTTCAAGTTATCAAGCAGCTTGACATTATCATTAATGACGTTCTCCTTCTCTTGGACAAGTTGATTGAACTCTTCTCTCTGGCTTTCCTTTTCCAATTCCTTTTGGGCACATTCGTCTGCCTTCAGTTGAAGTTCATCCTTCAAGTTTTTAAGCAGCTTAACATTATCATTTACGATGTTCTCTTTCTCCTGGAGAAGTTGATTTAACTCTTCTTTCATATCGTTATTTTCAAATTCCATTTTTGTGCACTCCCCTGCCTTCTGTTGAAGTTCATCCTTCAAGTTTTCAAGCAGCTTGACATTATTATTAATGATGTTCTCTTTCTCTTGGAGAATTTGCTTCAACTCTTCTCTCAAGTTGCTCTTCTCCAATTCCATATTCATACACTCCTCTGTCTTCTGTTGAAAATCATTCTTCAGGGTGTCAATCAGCTTGACATTCTCAGCAACAATATTCTCTTTCTCTTGGAGAAGTTGATTTAAATTTTCTTTCAAGTCTTTATTCTCCAATTCCATGCTCTGAATCTGTTTCATGTTATTATGGATGATAGTCTCTTTTTCATGGCAAATTTGTTCCAGCTCCCCTCTCAGTCCATCCATTTCTGTACATTCGTTTGCCTTCCGTTGAAATTCATTTCTCAAGTCTTCAATCAGCTTTACATTGTCACTAATAATGCTCTCTTTCTCTTGGAGAATTTTATTTATCTCTTCTTTCAAGTTGCAATTCTCCAATTCCATTTTCGTACAGTCCTCTGTCTTCTGTTGAAATTCATCCTTCATGTTTCCGATCAGCTTTACATTATCTCTGATGATGTTCTCTTTCTTAAGGGAAATTTGTTCCAACTCTTCTCTCAGCTTCTGACTCTCAAGAATACTCTCTTCTTTGTCCTGCTTATTTTCCAGCAGCTGTTCTTGCAGTTTATCAAGTTTCATGACCATCTCCGTCCTCTCATCCACATGGTCCTGTGTGAGCTGCTTCAATTCTTCACTCAATTTGTGATTTTGAGAAGCTGCAGCCTCTTTCTCTTTTTCTACAAGTAGCAGTTGCTGCCTCGTCTCTTGTAGTTCAACCAATGTCTGGGCTTGTACCTTGGCTCCCTCCTCTAGCTCAGATATACGGACACACCTAGCTTCCATGTCTCTCTGAGTATCCAATTTTTCAACCTCCAGCCTTGCTGTCTCCGCAAGCTGTTGGGAGAGTTTGTTCTCAAGATCAGATAATGTATTGCATTGTTGAGCTAGTTCTGATTTCAGCTCAACAGTAATCTGTTTCAACTCTGATACAGTTTCCATTTTCATCTTCAGCTCTTCACTAAGTTGATTTTTCTCAGAGGCTAAGTTTCTATTCTCATCAGACAGGTCAGCAAGATTCTTCTTCATTTCAACACTGCCGCTTTGCAACACTTCCATTTCTCGCTTCAAACTGGCCACAACTTCATTTGCCGACACCTTTTCAGAAAGCTCTTGATTGAAATCATCCTGGAGTTTCCGAAGCGCACACTGGGTTTCTGAATGTTTCCTATTGGTCTCTTCAGAAAGATTTTTCAGCTTCTCCATTTCTTCATTTGCGGAATTCAGTGCCGAACACTTATTTTCAAAATCTCCAAGCTGCCGTTTGCTCTCAGCCTCCAGCTCTGCAATACGCTCCAGCAAAGAATCCTTTTCCTGCATTGTTTCCTTCAGCTGACATCTCAGCTCTCCAACTTGTAGCTCCACGAAACAAATCATGGACTCTCCAGGAGGCGCTTCATCTGACAGAGAGCACATAATTGTCAATGTAACAAAATGTTCTATAATGTGTCCAAGATTTAAATGACACAGCATTAAAGTATAACGGCATGATCATTGTCATTATCATCAAAAGGAATTTTTGGAACTATTTTCCATGTTTTACAAAGCTTAACCACTAGATATCATTTATTCTTACATTGCATCCTCAACCCTTATTTTGATATCTTTTAATTCATTACGAGTTTAGCTTAAGCCCATTTCTTGGTATCATTTCCTATATATTTCAAATTGACTGCATGTCCAGCCATCAAGACATGATTGCCCAAATCCTTTTAAACTATACTGATAGCCTCCGTCAGCTTTGCAAGATTTTCATCTCTGCTCTATCCAACATATCTTCAATATGGTATCTCAAAGCCCATATCTCTGTTCCATCCAACATGTTTTCACTATCTTACCTCAGGACCCATATATATATATGTATTTATTTATATTTATACATATTTACTATCAGTCCTTTTGCTTCTCACACAAACCTCCCCCTGATTTCACTATCAATATATCAAAACTTTTGAAAAGTCTATGACTGTTGTCCATGATAACAGAAAATTGTCACAAAAAAAAAGAAGAAATTTTTTCATCAACTCAAAACATGCATGAAAACAGACCTCAGCCCTCTCCAGCCCCTAGGCAAGCCTATCTGATAAAGAAGAAAAGGCTTATTTTGACATCAAACTATTTCAAAGAAAAAAAAAAGAGGATTTCCGCCAATTGCTGTCTCCAAGTTACAGGGTTAAGCCCCAAGATGCTATCTATTCCTAATATATTGAGTCCTCTACACTCTAACACTCATATACCAATTTCTTCAAATTCAATGTATGTCAATTTATAAGTGTTATTTCCGTGTTTACATAAATCGAACAATCAATTTATTAAGAGTAAAATGAAAATTTTTAAAAGAACAAAGCAAAATTTACATTCAGTTGATTTCACAAGGCCAGTGAGGACAAAGACCAAAGCTACATATGATTGATTGATTGATTGAGTTTTACATCCCTTTTCAACACATTTAAGATTATATAAGAGATGGGACCTACGTTTTAAACGTCCGTCCCTGATAGGACAAAGCGACTCCACATGAGCCAGGGTCAGAGAAAACACTGAAATAATCTTGGGTGAACCCCCCCAAAGCTACATAGGATAAGCATAGCTTCCAGCTGTGTTCACCCTTACCTTCCTCCTCCGCACTCTGCTTCTCCTCCCTGAGCCTCTCATTTTCTGACTTTATCCTTTGCAGATTGATCTGTAGAGACTGGTTCTCCTCTTCTGTTTGATTCATCTGTTTTTTAAGGGCAGTCAGTTCCATGTCTACACATTTGAGAGCTGTGATTTCTTCCTTCTGTTTCAAATTGTCAGACTGTAGAGCTTCAATCTGTTGAAAGAGAATGCAATAATACAAAGGTTGGTGCCAACACTGTTCAGTGTTGATACAATACTCTGAACATGTGCTCCATGCGAGTGTCTCATGATCGTTATATGTCTCAAAAAGTAAAGAAAACACTGTAAATGAATTTGTGTTCTAGTATGCATTAACTCAATTCCACATAATATATCACCCGTATCAGCTCTTAGAAAGTCTGTGGTGATAACCTAAATCACCCAAGGTCCTTTGATCAACCCGCTATTTTGTGGTTTGTTTGGTCTTGTAGTGGCAGTGTGCAGACGAGATTTCGCTTTCATAGGATGTTTACAGCTTAGCTGTTTTCCTCAACTAGCCTGGTTCAGCCTGAGATATCCCTTATTCCTATCCTATCCATAAGTCTCCTCTCAGCCCCATCCCCTCAATCTCCCATATTTCCTCATCTAGTCATCATTATCCTTAGTAAGTAATCTAGATTTATGGTCTACTTCGCCTATCTCAGCGACACCCAGAATGAATGAATGAATGACTTGAGTTTTACACCCCTTTTCAACGCATTTAAGGTTATATCAGTATCAGAGGTGGGACCTACGTTTTAAACGTCCATCTCCGATAGGCCAAGGCAACTCCACATGAGCAGTGGGCCAGAGAAAACTGAAAAAAATCTTGGGTGAACCTGGGCTCAAACCCGCAACCTTTGTCTTCTGAGGCGAGTGTCTTACCACTACACCACAGATACCCCAGAAAGAGAAAAAATACACTTTACAGATGCCATTGTTTATTCAAGTATTAGAAAGAACACAGTGAAACAATCATAGGGCTTAATGGTGCTCTATTGAGCTTCAAGAACCGAGCAAAGACTACAATCAGCAGATCTGCCAGTTCAAAGAAGGACCTGAAATCACAAATTTCTACTGAACATTGTGAACCCTGATCCACTTTCAAACTCCTTACTGTCATATCTTTTTCTATGATTCTATTCAAAGTTGATGTAGATCAGCACTCAGCTCTTCAACTTCTGTTATCATTCATATTCTGATTAGGTTCTGGACTCTGACAGCAGACACTGAGAGAAGAATTAAAGCGATCGAAATGTTTTCGAAGATTCCTGAGCATATCATATAAAAATCACATCACAAACGAAGAGGTCAAAAGACGAGTACAGTGAAATTGATCCACACACAGACTTGCTTACAACTGTGAGGCAACGTAAATAAAAGTGGTGCGGGCACTCCTAGCGAAAACAATCCTGCAGGGAACGGTCAGAGGGGGACGAAGGAGAGGAAGGCAGCGCAAAAGATGGGAAGACAACATCTGTGAGTGGACAGATTCAAAATTGAGAGACACCCTTAGAATGGCAGAGAATCAGGATGAGTGGAGGAAAGCCATTGTATCAGCTTCATGTGCGCCCCTAAGAATGGATGATCTACGGGAACAGTCAAGTCAAGTCAAGTCAAGTCAAACAAAAAACAAGTTCAGGGATCAAACAGCAGGATTGTCAGTAAACAATATTAGTATAGTAACTTCTAAAAAATCAAGAGCAGCAGAAGACAGGATAGTGTTAAGTCACTAGACAGTTTAAAAAAGAAAGTTGTTTCCCTACACAGTAAGAAAACCAAAGCAATGGTACCACACAGCATCAAAGTCATTGACAACACGACACAAAAATGATGAAGTTTTGAAAGAAGCTCAACAAGGGAGAATACCCATGACCAAATCATAAACCGACAAATAGATTCTTTGCACATGTTATGAGACCAAATAAAGAAGTAAAATTTGAGTACGCGGGAAAAACAGGACAAAGTGACAGCAAAAAAAATGGCTGGGGAAGACAAAGAAAATTCTTGATAGCCTATCATCATGGCTGGGAATAAAAGGGACAATGAACTTCCTGGTATCACCACAGGACTGTGAGAGTCGGAGGAGCATGAGTGCCAATGCCGTCCAGCATGGCACTTGATGAAGATGATGATACTCGGGACTGTACAATACAACTATGAAAAAGATTGCTGGCATTTGTTCCCAGTACTGTTTCTTGCTTATCTGCAGGGCAAAAATATGTGTTGGCTCCAAAAATTTCTGGTTTCATCAATTATGAGATGCTGCTGCTTTGTCTCCTCTTCACATCTATTATAATAAATGAAACATCCAATGAATAGCCCTTCAAAGAAAACAAATATGAGACCCAGCAAAAGGAGATGATGATGGCCACAGGATCAAGTCCTTAGACAAGAGCTAGCACAGATATTTCCAGGGATTATACATGTAGATGAAAAATGAATTTAATGGACTTTGCAAATAAACATGTTCTCAACGTCGACTCTAGCACATTCTGTCTCCTTAGCACAAGAAAGCAGCACAAGAAAAGTTACAGGTAAATTTTTTTGCATTAGATGAAGAATGCACTGATCGGAACATGAAAATAATTATAGAATAAAAACAAAGTCATGTCCAATGACAGAGAATTATCACCAACAACACGACCATTGATGCCAACATAAAACAATTAACTTCATTTAAATATTTAGCATATCCTTTGTGAAAGAATGCAGAAAAATATCACCACACCTACAACATACAGAGATACCAATAACCACTCAACAACAAGCACCATCTGTCAGCACACCTTTCCTACTTTCTAAAACAGATGCTTCCACATGATAAAAACCCCACATAAAATGAAATTGCTGGAGACAGTATTCAGAATCTATAAAAATATCTCACATAAATGTGAAAAATGTTTTTGAAATATTTGAACTCAGACCAGTCTTAGAGAGTAATAGTAGTGAACAAAATATGAATCAATGTGGACATCTTCCAAGAGTGTCCCAAAACATTTTACAGCAGTGAGCAATGTAGTCTACTTGAAGAATAATAAAAAAAACAACAAGAGACCAACCATGAAAAAGAAATGGAATAAAAATACTAAACATCAGATGAAATTCCATAAGATAACCACCAAAAGAAGCATCCAACAATGTGCAAATCAGAAATTGTTCTTTCTTACAATGAAGTTTCCTAGAACTACAATCAACAAATTAGCAAACATTTCTCTTACTAAGCTTCAGTAACAATTTTTAAATGCACCTTTTATTATTATTGATGAACAGTACTAGTCCAAACTTCATTGGTAAAACAAAATTATGAAACTAAAAAGTTCCTACAACTACAAGAAAAAAAACTTAGGTTATCATGCCAGATTTTCCATTATCCCAAGACCTTTGTTTTACACCATATCATTTATTACAAACAGTATACTTGCATTAGCGTATACGCCTGGACTTAAGTTGATAAACACGCCAGTCTTACCAAATATAATGGCAAAAAATCAATTAATGTATTACTAAATATGTTTCAAGATCAAACAATATGCTAAATCTCTTCATCAGACCATCCAGGAAACAACTAGAATCACCTTTAAGAATGTTATTAACTCACTTGGTCCGGTTCACGCACCTGTTGCGTGACGGGTGCACTTTCGTTCGGTCCGGTTCACGCACCCCCTGCTTGACGAAAGACAAAATTTTTTCTCTCTACACGAAACACGTAGCGCTTGCGTGAACCGGCTCCAAGTTATGTTCGCCCTATCTGTGCAGTGCATGCCAACTTTCGTCTAAAAAAGGCAGCCACTTTTTATGCTATCGACTCGGAAGTAAGCTCACCCACGTTAAGCAAAAAGTTCAACTGTAGCGAAATGAAGGGAAAATCAGCTGTTGATTTCACAATGGCACGTAGGCCAACTAGAAACATTTTTAGCATGTTTGAAGAGTCTTCTGACTCGGAAAGCAGTGTGGGTGGGTACGATTTTATTGACAATGAACGTGGATGTAAAATTTTTCTGAAATGTGAAATGCATGCCTTTTCAAAAAACTTGTGAAAAATATTTTTAAAGATAAGCAAGATCTGTTTGCTTTCATTTGTAAAGCACAAGTCTATTAAACAACTGTAAAGTGTTTATCATGATTTATCTATAAGTAAAGTCAGGGTGACTTTATGAAACCCTTCCAAAAAGCCCAGGACTAAGAGGTTGTGGGACCGAAAAAGTCCAGGACCAAGTGAGTTAAAATTATTTAAGTAAATTGTGGGTGATATTGTCTTCATTTGAAATAAATTGCATGATTTAGTGCTAACAAATCCAGTGCATGTACATGTTACTGTATACTGTAGATTGTGCATACCAAACCATAAACATAGTACGTAAAGTCTGTACAATAAAATTCACTTGTTCTTTAATATCATGTCCATATAAGCACAATTAATCAAACTGTCTCGATTGATATCTAGCTTTCCCATTATGTCTTGAGCAATTTCCTCTCCTTCTTCTACCGTCTGATCTTCTGTAAGAATGACCTGCAAGACAAACAAGAAGGTGGAATTATCAATAACTGTCAACCTAATGGGTTGAATATTTTGAATGTGCAGTTCACACCACTAGCCTTCTCTTGCAGGATGTGAAGCCTGAAATTTAGCTGATCATCTCTCAACTACTATACACAGATATATGTATATCCATTTTCAAACCTACCACCATTAGAGTATATGGAATTTGTTTGGAGACAAAAAAGTTAATACATATTATGTATTCAGAACAATTCTTTTTAGCTTTTCCTCTCCTCTACCACCTTTGATGATAACTATTTCTTAAAGAAAGTGGCCATTCAAGACCTTCTGATTCTAATATGGGTCATAGGACCAATCACATTGGTTTATTCACTTCTAATTCTTTTCTTCTTATCTCTTTACTGTTTCCCTCATCCTCCTCTCCTTTGTTTCTACCTGCTGATCTCAGAGGATGTGTGGGAAGGAAGAAGTATTCATATTTTGCAATGTGTCTCTCTACATTAGGACGGTGGGAGGGAGAGAGATGATATGGAAAGAGAAAAGGGCAAATAGAAGAGAGAGAAAGAGAGTGTGTGTGTGTGTGTGTGTGTGTGTGTGAGAGAGAGAGAGAGAGAGAGAGAGAGAGAGAGAGAGAGAGAGA
>JAUEKS010121864.1:4038-21714 GCA_031762815.1 Tylodina fungina
CCCCCCCCCCCCCCCCCCGGTGACTTGTAGGTAGCTCAATATTCTATAGGAATACTGGTGAAGAAGTTCATGTTTCTATCTTTGATACATGTTTTAGAGAACTTATCCATAAGATCCCATATGGTGTGTGCTCCTCAATAGTGAATATATTGAGTTGAGTTGCTCATTAATGTATGTAAGTTTGTGGAATTTGACTGTAATGCAATCCTTTTGAGAATTAGAAGAGATGGAAGGGAAGTTCATATTCTGATTCTGAATGTGAGGGGGCATGGAAGGGGAATGTGACTACATATTCATTTTACCGATTACTATACTTAGCTTAGTAAAGGGGAGACTGAAAGAGTGAAGAGTCTGGAGACGGGAGGTGGGGATGATACATTGACTTGTCTTGTTGGATCTTGTGTCACCTACACAAGTTTGGAATATGAGAGCTGCGGCTGTTATTTTTATTGTTCAGCCCAAAGATCTTTCCTAAATCCTTGAAACGTAAATGGTTTATCTACATATTGTCTTTAAGAGCCATATTTACATCAGGATTCCTTGAAGAATTGCTTTGTATGCCAAGTGAATTGCATTGTTGTTCCCACTGAGTCGTATCATATTGCATTGTTGCTCCCTCCGAGCCGTATCATATCTAAGTGTGTCATATCTCGTGATTTAGAGCCTGGATGAAAGGAGCTGTGGTTCTGGTGGTCCTCCTGGGATTGACTTGGGTCTTTGGTCTCCTGTATGTCAACGAGAGGGCTGTGGTGATGGCCTATTTCTTCACCATTATCAACAGCTTACAGGGCCTCTTTATCTTCATATTTCACTGCATTATGAACGAAAAAGTAAGTTACTATTAAAGTAAGTGGCTAATCCGATTGTTACTTCAGCTTACTTACAAGGTCAAAAGATTTGAAAATGTCACAATGAGAATGAACTAGTGTTAAAATAGTCTTCTAATATACCTTAAATAGTGGATATTTTAAACGTTACATACTTTCTTAAAGCTTCATCTTCTTAGTGAGTAAGTATTTTTGTGTGGTAGAGTTTTATTAGCTTAAGGTATTTAGTAAACTCTATGGGAAATGTTCTGAGATTCTGAAACCAGAGTATTATGCATTCAATGTTAGAAAAAAAACTATTCCTTTGTTTCTTTTTGCGCATGACTTTGTTTTTCCTGTTTATGATCCAGGTCCAGAAAGAATATCGTAAAGTGGTCCGGCGTACAGCATGGCTCCCTAACTGTATCCGTGTCAAC
Organism: Tylodina fungina; assembly: GCA_031762815.1. Taxonomy (NCBI): domain Eukaryota; kingdom Metazoa; phylum Mollusca; class Gastropoda; order Umbraculida; family Tylodinidae; genus Tylodina; species Tylodina fungina. The sequence goes on from JAUEKS010121864.1 coordinate 5,282, forward strand.
TATGGCGGCTACAACGGTGTGGCTTCAACTTCTCCTAATGCTTCTACTGGATCTGGCAATGTGAGTTATGTCCCTTGCTCTTTAGATTGGTGAAGTATGGTTATCTCTTATTTCTGTGTCAGGTCGAGGAAAGTTTTATTGTTTCTGGGTATCATGTAATCAAGTACTACCTCTGGCATGGTCATGCCTCACTGGCATAGAATTGCGTTGTAAAAGACGGCATTTGAGAAGGCTAAAGCCGAGACTTTTGTTGTCTATAACAATCTAGCTAGTATCAGGTAGGGCATCAGGCTGTGAAACTTAACCCTTTGAACCCTGACCCCCTGAGCCTTACAGTACCCTTGCACCTGGGCTCCTGAGCCAAAAATGGCAGAATCCCTCCAACCATACTATAAGCCAATTTACAAAGCAGTTTGACATACTTGAGACATAAAATAACATAAAATTATCCCACAGAGGCCTACCTTGACTTCTGTATGAAATTTCTAGTCCAACCAATTGCTAAATCATTAGCGTCACCAGCTGCATTGGGTCTGTGTACATTCTGGTTGCCATGCCCACCAACCGTAGAATTAGATCTATTAGAATCAGAGCTAGATCTAGATCTAGGATCCCTGCTTTCTTCACCACTTGAACTATCATCACCTTCACTCACTGATTCTAGGATTATCACTTTCACTCAATGATTCTAGGTCACTTCCCGGATAATTTACATTGAAATCAGACTCATCGTCAATAGCTTCAGTAGCTGATCTACCACCTCGTCGGTTGTAAACGAATGCTGACGTTTGTTGGAATCACGAGAGGTCGAGATAAATTCTATTTCATGATGAAAATATTCACCCAAAACCACATTCAAACTACTGCCATGGAGGCTGCCATCTTTGAAGTGACGTAGAGCACAAGAAAGTAAAATTTCAAAGCTCATTGGTTGACTGAAAATAGAATGCAATGACATCACTACCAAAAACAACCTCAAGCTTGCTTTCAGTATATAGTCAAGTACTATGCCGCTACCTGTAGGTCACACTCAAGGTCGTTGGGGTTAAACTTCAAAATTAATGAGAACGACCCCTAAAGACATAGGAATCTGAGGCTTATATTAGTAGTCTTGGAGACAACAGCTAAAAACAAATGTTGGTGATGGTGATGATGATGATGATGATGATGATGATGATGATGATGATGGTGGTGGTGGTGGTGGTGGTGGCAGTGGTGGTGCTGGTGATAGTTTGACTACCTGTTTCTAATCCTTTAGATAATTGCAGATTCTGCACCACCATCCACACCCAGCTTATCTTATAGATTAGATAATAAAACTGTGATACATCCCTCAAGAACATCTCCAGTTAGTTTAATTTCTCCACTATCAAAATTTTATCCTGATGTTGATATCCATATTCAAATAATCAAGTTTGTGATGGGATTCTCATTAATTTGAGGAACATCATTGTAAATGATAGAAATTCCATATATAACATTTTAATCCATCAGTCAGTAGCACATATTTTGGGAACAACTAGCTCAGGTTGCAGGCGCTGTGCCTGAAGATAGGTTACATGTTCCATCCCTGATCTCTATATGCTTTTTTTTTCCTATTAAAAAATATTCACCCATGGCTGCAGTTGTGTAGTGAGGAGTCTTAATGCCAATAGGATAGGTCCTGTGTGTACGTTAAAAAAAGGTAAAGGTAGTCCCATAACATTTCGGTTATAGGGGAATGAAGTGTTTGAGCTTTCATTGTTCTTGGGCCAGCATATTGAGGGCGATGCCCAGTCTTCTCCCTCATTGTCTTTACCGTCCCCGACCCTGAAGAGGATCGGGTACCCATTTACAGCTGGGTAGACTGGAGACCGCATGGACGGGAGAGCAATAAATTGCCCTGCACGGGATTTGAACCCCGGTCGCTGAGGTGAAAGGAAAATGCTCTAACCACTTAGCTAATCCAGCTCATGTGTATAGGTTATCCACGTTTTAAAAAAAAAAAAACTTGGCAGTTGAAAATTATAAGAAAAGCAGGCATAAGATTCTTGTCTTACCCCACATTGTTATTCCCTGCCCAGCCACCAAAGTGTGGAGAAATGGGCAGGCTGGTGCTATGACAGGTATCTAGGTGTGGAAAGAAATTGCCGAAACTGAGAGAATGAATATTCGCTGTGGCGACTCCTGCAAAAGACACATGACCAAAAGATGAAGAAGTCGGTAATGCATATATAAAATTAAATAAATAAAAAAAATAAAAAATTGGAACATTAATCAACATGACCAGAATTATTTTCCTCAACAGTATTTATCCAAGTTGTTAGGGCAGAGGAAAAGAAGGCGCTCTGCATCATCGACTACCAATTCAGCCAAACCATTCCTCAATAAAGGTATTCTGTGGTTGATATTCTCACTTAAACTTTATTATACTCCAAATTTGTAAATTTGTAAAAAAAATTCGAGTAATTTGAAATGTGCTTTATAATATTGCGTTTCTTGTTGAATTCAGTAAATTATATATCAGATTTATATCCTAGGTTGTATTCCAGGTCAAACAATGCAATATATTGGATGCTTTTCTATTTGCTTAGCCTTCTATGGTCCTCAGTCAAGAATTTTCTTTTTCTTTGTTTACATTGATAAGAGAATTTTAATGATTTATCTCACTTAACAATATATTGTGATGATTTATACTTCACATTAAATGAATAAAAAGCAGAAAATGTAATTATTTTACTCATACCAATCAGACCAACATCGACGAAGTGACGGTGACAACTCCTCCAGCCGTGACTCCAGCACCGTGCCCTCTTGCCTCAATGGTTATGTCTACAACCCAAACTACAGCAACCAGAAGGTTGCCAATGCCAATGCTCCCTTCCTCAGCAACAACAATGGAGTAGTAAAGACTGCCCAAAATGGCAGCGCAGCCTTGGCGTCTCACTATGAGACAGTAGATGGAATTGCTGGAGACCTGTCTGAGTACATAGACTGTTCCACGGTGGACTCAGAATTTGTCTCGGAATATTGCAAAAATAATTTGCAGGTAAGCCAGAAAAGTTGAAGATTTATGGAGGGATATTATAACAAATTTCACTGTGAATCAGTCCGCTGTCCTATTGTAGGTTTTAGATTTGAAATGATAGATTAGCATCATCTTCAGTTATTCATTTGTTCAGCTTTTATCCCTGGTGTAGCATGAGGGATGCAAGGATCACGACTTTGTATAAAAACAAAGAAGACTGTAACAACTACAGAGGCATCTCACTCCTTAGCATCACTGGAAAGGCATTTGCGAGGATCATCTTGAAACGGCTCCAGAGACTGGCTGAACGAATTTTTCTGGAGAGTCAATGTGGTTTCAGCAGAGATGTCAACCCTCCCGATTCGGGTGGGAGACTCCCGAAAATTCTGCTAGTCTCCAGTTCTCCAGATGATCGGCTTAATCTCCCGATTTTTGTTTTTTCGCAGTAAAAAATATCCTGGGTAAAAAAATTTGACTCAACACCGCATATGTGATCACCGCTTCCACCATTGTCTTTCGGCATGGTAGCTGTGTCGGCTACTAGGGTCTAGCGGCTTCGTTCATCGAGTAAATCTAGTCATATCGCATGGTATCGATCTTATAAGTAGGCCTACATAATATAAATAATAGTAGGACCGTTGTATGAATTGGACGCGATTGCCAGTTTGTAGTGCCCCAGTCTCCGATTCAGTACCGGTGTTCGAAATACTCGCCGATTCATTTTTCAATTTGTCGACTAGCCTAGATCTAGATGCCACTTTGACTTGAGTTTGAGACTTCAATGTTCGCATCGTGCTTAAATTTCTGTTCTTGCTGTATCAAGGATATAATAATAGGGCCTTGAATCTAATCTAGTCTAGAATCTAGATCTAGATCAGCTCGATCACGTTTTGCACTGTGCTTTTCTGAATTCACGATGTTTAAGAGGAAAGCAGCCGACAAAGATGAATTGCGTCCACTGGCATGAAAAATTGAAAATCTCCCAATTTGTTTCTAAATCTCTCTAGAAAAAATAGCTTGTCTCCCTAAAATCTATCTCTGGGGGTTGGCATCTCTGCTTCAGATCCAGTCGATCAACTGTGGATATGATCTTCTCACTTTGCCAGCTGCAAGAAAAGTGTGTGGAACAGCACCAACCACTTCACGTAGCATTTGTAGACCTGACCAAAGCATTTGACACAGTTAGCAGATCTGGACTGTTAAGAGTACAGAGATGACTGGAGAGCGGTGACACAGCAAGGGACCACAGTACCGGAAAAGGTTATAATTAACTGCCAGGTCAACAAAAGGTTGCGGCGAAAGGACAACTCCAACGACAGACAGCTGTTCGGCACCTCCTTGTCATGTGCCTACAGTGGCAGATGCTTCACGGCCAATACAGGGAGGATCAGCCACCAGAGAGGCTGCATGCGAAGAACCCTATGAACACTGAACTACTAAGAAGCTGAAAGATCGTCTGCATAGACGAAAAGAACCATTACCTAGTGTTCTTTGGACTCTGTTTTGACCAGTATTGTTTTAACTTATTAATTGATTCTTTAAGTAGGCCTATTTGGGGAAATGGCTTCTTGGTAGCCTACAAACTGATCAGAGTTAATTAGTCTTGTTTCTTATATAATTCTCCCATCCAGTTGTTTTTTACTGTTCCTATGTGCTCATACTCTTAATATTCTCAGTGGGCCGTGAAACATGAAACAATTAAATGTGTGATAATGTACAGTCGCTAGTTTAGTTGATCTAGCATTAATGGCTATTGTATCATTGTTGAGGCAGCCAAAGCTCCATGCAAGTAGTTGGGTTCACTGGATCAGGTCAGATAGGGCCCAGCTTCAGAGTTTCTTTTTTAATGTTGTAAATTATTATTGAAATAAGACAACTGTATTTTACTAACTGTATTTTACTTACAATTTAATCCAAAATAAAGTAGATTCATTTTTACTCGCATTCCTTATACGAGAAGAAAATTTCGACATTCAAAGTACGAGGGTCTAATTTAAAAAAGGGTCTAATGTACGATTCACAACAGTAGACTTGTGAGTCCACTTTTATATGACGTAGCGGTACTTCATGTAGGTGCATGGGAACCCCTGAATTCACTACCTCCGTGGCATACCCATACATAACAGCAACCATAATCTAACCATTCATGCGATGTATGTGTACGTCATGTATCAAAATATAATTTATTTATTTATTTTATTTAATTAAATAATTAATTAATATATACTTTCATTTATTCCGTAAATGCATGTTTGTACTAAGTTAGTAGTTGCTGAGTGCTCGTTAATGTTACCTTCTTGCTCATTAGAAAGAAATGAGTCAGTTGTGAAAAAAGATTGAAGATGCATGTTTATTGTGTCACATATGGTCAAGATTTTCGCTGTACAGAAAGTTTAAATGGATAACAGCATCCATTTTTCTCTAAGGTACAAAAATCAAATGCCTACAAAATTATAACTACCCGAGTTTTGGCATGTCATGAAATGGTACAGTTGTATGTTAAAGGCAGTCTGGTTTTATATGTTGTGAGACACATGATTTAGACTCCCTCTAAGTTTATTTGTGGAATAAGATACATGAAAAAGAAGAACACTTTCATTACTTGCTATAAAATATAAATATTTGTGTTATCTGTTGGTCAGATTATCAAGGAGGAGCGGCGATACTCAACCGGCTCAGAGGACAGTGCTGTGGCCAGCACGCTCAAGGTCCAGAACATGCCAGACAAGGATAACATCTCCAATCTGTCCTTGGCCTCCAGCTGTAAGAAGCCAGCATCCTTTGTGTCAAACTCAGAACTGGCGGGTGGTGCTGATTACGAAGCCATCAACCCATCAGAGGACAGCAAGGGAAGAAGACTGCATCTAGATTTGCACCAGTACATCATTCCTTCCAAGAAGAGAGCAAGAGTTGGGGGTGACCAGGGAGGAAGTGATCAGTCTGGACAGGAAGAGAACAGGAGCTCCAGCATGAACAAGCTTATCAAGCCTGCTGCTTCATTGTCCAGTATTCCTGAGACAGAGACCTCTCTTCAACATTCCAGCTCACCTAACCTTCATTTCAGTCCTGGGTTTAGTGTGTCGCCAATGACCTATCTGCCAGCCCAACAGTCTTTTCCTGGCTCACACGAGGCTCAAAGCATTCCAGCTACACCGTCGGACGCACCAAGTCCATCCTCTGTCAAATCCAGCCTTCCCAATCTCACCAATGAGGCTCTAACTGTGGACTGTGGAGGGGAGGTTGTGGATCAGGGTGGATACAAAAGAAGACATTCTTCTGAGGCTGACATCCAGTTCAGCCCATTCAAATTTTCGTCTTCTGAATGTTGATCTCCTCCTTTCTCCCTCCACCCAAGCCACCACTTCTTCATCCTCTACATAGCTCCGGCCCTCATTCAATGAATTCCATTTACACATCATTGACAACAGCTGTTCCCAGTAGCAGGAACAGTGACCTTTAATGTCTGAATATAGATAAAACATGGCAACTCCAGATGTAAATAAATGACCTATATGTGTGTGTGTTTGTGCGTGTGTGTGTGTATGTGTGGAAGTACAAGTGCGTGTATGTGTGAGTGTGTGTGTATGTGTGAGTGTGTGTATGTGTGTGTGTGTAATGATTTTAGATGTATAGTAGTGGATATTGCTCCAAAACAGAGAGATCTAAGTGAAATAGTGGGCTAAACCCTGTAAATCAGAGACAGTGCTCGAAATCCTGATGATGATGATGATTGATAGATACTTTTATATTTGGTAATTTTTGGTTATCTCTTACTCATTTAGCTCATTAGCACCAACTGAAGTTCTGCATTATGTGTTTCATTCAGCTTTTCTAAAGTTTGCCTCTGCTAGGGGATCAAATTTACATCCATAAACATTTTGTGGCGAGCTTTCTATTTCTCTTCTATTTGCTGTCTCATTGACGGGATAATGGAAATATTTAAATGAGAGATTGCTTTATTCAACATAAACCGCTTACATTAAGATAAGTTTCATTCTATAATAAACAGCTGTGCTGTCTCTTGGAAACCACTCACACTGAATTACATTTTTTAAACGAACAACTTCATTGGTTGTTCATCTCTGTGATGGAATTGGGGACTTGATTTCAGTTTCTATTTCAAAATATTGTGGAATGATTTTTCAATGGTCATCTGTATATAAAGCATTATTGCCATCTACTTTGTTTGTGCCATAGCTTTGCCATTTCTTCTGTCCTTTCTGTCTTACTTGTATCTTTTATTTGAAGATTTAAATTATGACTGGATTTTATAGAAGTTATCAGTAGCGAAAAATTTAGTTCACTATTTTTTTCAATTTATGCGTTATGGCTTTTCCTGTTTGTGAATGTAAAAAATCATGTCCAGTTCTTTAACATCTGTAACACACTGGCCACGCCCACATCCAGGATCACGGCCACTATCTAGATTCACAAGAGATATCACACGCTTACTTTTATTTGCATAACTTAGTCTTAAAAAAAACAAAATTGCTTAAAGTGTCACTGAGTCATCTGAGACACTTTTCTCTATGATATGACATTAAACTTTAGTATATCTGATCAGTACAGACTAATTTATGTGTTATTTAATATCACCTACTCTGGCACATTTACCCTTTTCACGATTGACTTGTCCTTTGAGTTGATGTTTATGGTTATTCTAGAGCTAGATTCTCAAGACATAGATTCTTTACCTGCATTCAAACTCTCATCACAGTCATATGTCACGAGATTGATGTAATGAGGTTCGATGTCAAAATCTTCTAGTTCATCTGTACTGTCTTCCCTGTCAGCACTTCATCAATTGCACTATGAAAGTGTTTATTTGACATTTTTCACACTGAAAGGATCCAGATTTGGTGCAATCGATAGGTAAAAATCAAAAGATTCAGTATGAACGGAAATAGAAACTGTAAGCTGGGTTTTTAGAACTTGGACTGGTATATATGCAGATAGTTTATCTTTGTGAGAAATCTCGTCGCTGGTCAGTAAGGTGTTAAAGGTAAACAAGAAGAATGGGCTGGGCCAGTAAATGACGTGGTACTGCAGGTAATTCAAATCAGTATTAATGTGTGCAGATTCCCTTAGGCAAAACACACTGCATCTGGGATTGCTAATAAATTAATTTACTTTTTAAAATGTTTCATTGTAAATAAATTACATGAGAACCTAATCTTTTACAGGCTGCTAAATTGTTCCTGGTTTTTCTTTATAATTAAACAAAGGTAAAGGAAGTCTTAATTATTGTAATTTCCCTATTGAGTTCACACTTACCTGTGATGTTTTTTGTATGCGTTTTAACTCTAAAACACCCTTCTCTATTCAATTTTTACAGCACAATCCATTTAAACTGATATGCATGTAGCAACAATAGATCTAAATTAATACAACTGTAGATTACAGAGTGGAAGTCATTGGCTATTGGTGTTCTGAGGACATAGATCTAGCCATATTTTCATTTTAACTCTGGATATATTGGGCGACATATGCACAAATTTGCAATGTTGGAACTGTCAGGCCTGATTTTTGGTTCTATGAATGTTTTTTTTTTAAGGCCTATTTGTTGTAAGTGTTCCCCTGTACTTCGTTTACTTAATCTGTTTTAATGTATTTTCTTTGCCACAAGCACTTTGTCTTGGTGCTAGTAGGCTACCGTACATAATATTTATGAGTATCATTTACTTGACAGGTGTTTAGTCCAGAAATGTGGCAATGTCCCCCAGAGTACAGAAAATACACAGTAGGTGAAAGTGAGTAATTTTCTAATTCATTATTTGCAACCTGAAGCAAAAGATTGGTTGACTATAATGAACTGAAAACCAAATTGATGTAGGTTAGCCTTCCCAAGGAGCAGTACTCATATTCATCCTGTGGCGATCACCTGTAACTGATCAGAATTTTTTTCTAATTTAGTTTGTGTGAGGAACACACTTCTGTCCAGATCCAGCTAATACTTGAGCTCAAAATTCTTTTACTAATACAGGGACATCCTTAATTAAAAATAGACATGAACATTTGTTCTATAATTAACCCTTGATCAGCGCATGAGAGCCATCTAGATTTTAATATTATTATGTACGTAATGGGGAAAAACTTTAATCAGAAGAATCATTCCAGTGTTTCAGTGGTTGTGACTGTTTCTACAGGTTGTTTTCAAGCCAGAAAAAAAAACTATTTTAAAGGTATTTTAAACTATTTTCAAGATGGGTACTGTTAATTATATGATGTACAGTTTATGTCCATGTACAGATCTGCATGCATTGGTGTATATTGTGAAATAAAACAGTTGCCATACAGCAGTGTATGCTTGGCAGACATATCTCATTCAACGGTTGTGACTTGTACCTTACCATTCCCAAATCTTGGTTGTAAATCAGCACCACTGTGCCTCATGCTGTCACTTTCTCTGACACAACCACAGCTGGGACTTGACTCATGAGTATCCTCCCACTTCCATCCATGGTAACCAGTGGCAGAACTTGCGGCATTCCTTGAATAATGATATAGATTATTGTTCTTCATTCTTTTCCATAAAACAATTGAAATTTCTGGTAGAAAATGGAGGGATACTTGATGAGGTTGTGTCAGAGAAAATGAGGAAATAAATTATTGATATCAAATGTTGACCTTTGTGCTCTAATGCTCTAAGTTTGTCTCATGTGTGATTAGATATGATATTCATACACGCACACATATACAATCAATTTCTTTTCGTCTTTCTACCTGTTTTATGTGAAACAGTCTGTCTGCAATGTAATACTTACATTTATTTTATATATAATTAAATAATTATGCTTGGAATATAATTTAATAATTTGGCCATCCTCATGCAATGAATGCAAAATGTAATCAATGCTTGCAACAACAAAAAAAGATATAATAATTAATAATATAGTCCATAGATTTTTTTATTCCCCAAGTTAATCAAGCAGGTCTATGGCGATGAGTAGCTCAGGCAGGGTGTTCTGCATGAAGATACAAGGTACCACGCTCGTCCCCTTGTCTGGTCAGGAGGAATTTTTCTGTTTAAAAATGTTCATCCCTGGCTCCAGCTGTGTAGTGAGTGGTCATAATGCCTGAAGCCTTGTTGAAGATCAGTATGTACGTAATGCACATTAAAAACCTTGGCATGGAAAATCGAAATAAGAGAAGGCATGCAGCCGCTGCTCAGACATAATATAAGAATAAATATAAGAATTATTTCATACCCTATGTTGTTGATCTCGCTCAGACATAAAGTATGCAAACCAATATACTTTAGTGCTAGTCCACAGCCCAGACCACAGCTCTCAGAATCTTACTTGAGTCCTGAAAACAAAACGTGTCCCGGCGCCGATATGACCTACAGCTGTCGAAGGAGCTGTAAAACACCTAATTAACTAACTAACTAACAGCCCAGACAATTGGACTAGTTTGGTGTTAGGAAAGGTATCCAGCCATATAAACAAATTGCCAAAACTTGAGCGAATGAATATTCACTGTGGCGACCCCTGCAAAATAGGAAAAGCCTTAAGAAGGAGGAGAACGAATTAGGTCAACAGAATAAATGTATGTTTACAAGGAGGATGAGCTAGCCAATAAATTCTTCATGTGTCAAAGTGAAGAGACAGATAATGATAGATTTAGTTGCAGTATTGAAATACCCTGAAATACCTATTACCCAAACTGCTTATGTGTTACATGTGGAATGTCTCATTAATGCCTCTGGGTTAGTCTCCCTTTTGGTCAGTATCCAGCTCTCCCAACCCATTGAATTGTAGGTATCATGTCAATAGATTTGTAGTGTTTTTATCATTGCAGGCATGTAAACTTTAAGACAATTATTCTCACTAAAAATCTTTTTTTTTGTTTCATTTGTTTGGTGTGTACATAGCACTGTTCCTGATTGTATGTTTGTTTGTTTTTTCAATATTTAAAGGACTTGCAGAAATTCCGAACATTTTTTTCCCTTTTTCTTTTAACATTTTATTTGCAGATGATGCTACGTCATGCTTACCATTTGGAGATCATAGTGTTTGTTGTAGCCAAGCTTTGTTCATGCTAAGGTGGCCTACTTTTTGTCAATTCTGCAGTCACTGATGGGAAATCTATCATCACTATACTATTAATAAATTTCCTTTCCCCTGTTATCTCTAACTTGTTTGGAAACCCCATACTATATTTCTGTTTACCATATACAGATATATTTTAATTTGGATCGCATTATTGACATTGGCCGGAGAAACTAGATTTAACCTGCAGGTGACATTAGATACTGTCAGAATAGATTCTACATTCTTGCTGGTCACTTCACAATTTGATTACACTCAATTTCAATGTAAATTTTATTTCTGCTGCAGGAAAACTGTAATAGTGTAATTGTGATTGAAAAATGCAGTTTCAAAGAAATTATTGTTGTGAATTAAAATTTCAACGAAAAGTAATTTGAATTAAGTTTGTCAATAATCCTGGAGGTAGAATTGTTACTTCTAACTGCGTACATCTGGAGTATAGTACATTTTATAATATATGGTGCTCATAAGTTACGACGCCTGGCAATATGACTGTTTTTTGGCTTTCCTTAGTGTAGTCAAAAAATAACATGCATTGCAATTTTCATGAAAAGAATGTCGCAATGTCTTTTTTTAAAAAATCTCTCCCTCTATGATCACCTAGGATTTTATGACATTTGCACACTTGCATCATCATTCACTCTTGATTGTTCAATTATGATCTATGACATTTTCACAGTTGAATAATCAGTCTTCATGTTCAAAGATGATCTAATTTCATTTTCATACACATCATTATTCAATAATGATTGTTCAGATTTAATTTTATTTCATTTTTTACGCATCATGTTTTATCATTCACAAATTGTATGTCTATCTTTTGCCATCCATTATACAAAAAAATAATAATGTAATTGTCAGCTATACAAGATCAGAAAGTGACAGGGCTGTTGTCAGAGCATGTTTGGTATGCTTGTCAGACATCTTCCACTGCACTATTTGACTGTTTCCTGATTTACATGCACTTCCAGATCTTGTCAACCAAAAATTTATTAAAATAATTCCAATGGAGCGCTCCATAAAATCTTTGTATTGGCTTGGGATTTCATTTTTGTTTATTGTTTGCAGATATGGTTTATGGTTGTGTTCATCATCATTTTCATCATCAGTTTTTGTCTTGATTCCATAATATGCAGAGATAGTCCCAAGATATCTCAAATCCCTCCACATTCTACAGTGGAACTCACTTTTCATGAGAGCCCCCGTTCCAAGCAAAAGTCATCGTTACACCTGAGCTTTCATTCTGCAAGGGAAACAATCAAATTATCATAATATGACTTAGATCTATTTTGAGATGTACTGAGTGTGTAGAAAGGATCTTGTCTTTGTCCTTTAAAATGGTGTTTAGTGGTGAAGGCCTACAAGCTTAGCCTAATGTTGAGAGAGTGATAATGATCCCCAATTTGCAAAGCATTGATCATGTGATATTTTTGGCATGCCGGTAAGACAAAATCTTATTGAGATGGCCATCCCGATAATCACGTCATTATTTGTTATGTTCTTTGTTACCTTCTCTCACTCTATGGCTTTATTGTGAATGTGTGTTGTGATATGTGTGTGGATGAATGTGTGTACTAGTTGAAAATTATGATTTTTAATTTCAGATAACCATTTTCAAGTTCTCGTTATTCCGGGTCTCTCGATTGATTGGTGTTGTTAAAATAGATCTTTTTCCAATAGAGAAATAATTAGGGGAAAAAACGGGATTTTGAAATAGTCTCATAATTACCGAGCTATCATTAAATCCAATGCCACTAAACACGACACACCACTGTACTGTTCTAATTGAAGTTTACTTAAGCCTGCGTCTAGGTCTCTTCACCTCCACCTCCAATTCTGCAAGTCTTCTTGTGTACTCAGCACTATCTTTCTTGGTACATGTCCAATCATTCCAATCTAGACTGACGGGTTGCCTCGTCTGTTTCCTTGATCCCTAGAAACATTTTCAACCCTTTATTTGTCTTGTGCTCAGCCAGCGTCAACCCAGTCAGCCACCTCTAATTGGCGTATCTTCCAGTCCTAATTCAGAGCCCAATAGTTCCAAGGTACGTCATTCTGCTTTTATACAAAATGCATTAACTTTTCCAGTGATTTTGCCCCTTTCATCAGGGGTAACCACACAATTTCTTACTCCGCCTCAGTCTTATGTACCTTCTACTCCTGCCCCAACCATATCTTTCTTTCTGGCTGCCAGCAGCCCTATTTAAATTCCCATTCTTCTTACGTAGTCCTCATTCTTCCGATTCATATCATATCAAAACGACTTCAGTCTGCTTTCTCTTGCTTTCTTTGACATCAGTGCCCCACTGACTGTCCCTCTTATTGTATTATGTCTATGTCTGTCTTTCCTCACCTTCCTCAGTGGCCAATGTAGCATCCCCATTTAGGCCACATCACGTCCCTCACTCATGAACTTTGTGAGCGGTAGCCTCTATTCCATACAACATACAACAACACGACGAAAATATTATCGGGCCGATGAATTTGACCTCTTCGTCTGCCAGACAAGGCAGTGTGCCCCCGGCCTCAGACGCACAAATTGAGTGTGGCAGCAACAGTCAATCAAGCGAGATCTGAAACGCTTAGTTCTACATTTGCAAGTCCTCAGTGAATAAACGCTCAACCGAAAACGATGAAAATCACTGTTTCTGCTCCGTACGTATCATTGCCGGCACAGCACTCATAATGTAGGCCTACAGAATGAAGGAAGTTATATACATCCCGCCACACTCTTTACAAAGTTGTGAACAGGCAACAAAAGTCTTCAAAAGAAAAACTTTTGGTAACTTCGTCGAACCACTGCCAATAACAGACTTCATAAAGAATGCAATCTGAAAATTTAATGTCATGACACCGAACGCAAACTAATCATAATTATAACATTTACTTACGAGACCCACACAATAAGCTTAATATGTACACTGTACGTTACAATAAATTTAGTCATATTAAGAATGGTGATGATTATAGTAATAATAATAATAACAATAATGATGATGATGATGATAATAATAATAATGTTATTTTGTGATTTGGAGACTGCGGGAGTGTTTATTTTATTTTGGATGGAGAGGGGGAGAGAGAAGCAAGGACGAGAGTGAATGAGACTCAGTGTAGAGATGTGTTCCTCGGGCAAAATTTCCCGACATCAACTAATCTAATCGGACAACTGAGGACAAACCATTTGGAGATTTAGTTAGTTACCTGCTACTCACCGGGGGAAGGGTGTATTCGCGGATATGGTGTGCCATAGTCCTCAAGGAATGTTCACAAGGATTGTGTTATAGCTACTTATAAAAAGGGGGCGCTATGGCCGAGCGGATAGAGCTCTGGATTGCGGACCGAGATGTACCCGGTTTGAAGTTTGAGGCTCACCAGCGGCACATGTGTTTTTTCCTTAAGCAAGAAAATGTACTCCTATTGCTTCTTTCAACCTAGGTGAAAATGGGTACAGCTTTGGCTGGAAAAGTATTCTGCAATAGACTAGCATCATATCCAGAAAGTGATGGATAAAAATCTGTCACTGTCCACTTCATACTACGGAAACCGGGATAAGCCTGGAACGGCCGAAAGCGACCGGAAACGACTGGAAATTACCTGAAACGACTGGAAATTACTGGAAACAACCGGAAAGAAGATTGCACATGAATATTTTTTTAAAACAAGTACTGGAAATGACTAGAAACGACCGGACAAAAGATTGTACATTTATAATTTTTCTTTTACAATAAGTACAAAACCCGCGTGAAAGGGTGCTTACCGGAAACGACTGGAAATGATTGGAAATGACCGGAAAGAAGACCAGAAATGACTGGAAATGACTGGAAATTATTGGAAACGACCGAAAAGAAGACCCGAAACGAATGGAAATGATTGGAAACGACCGGAAAGAAGACTGGAAACACTGGAAACGACCGGAAAGAAGATTGTACTTGTATAATTTTTTTGTTAAACAAATAGAAAACCCTGCAGGGACGGGTACATGCCGGAAACGGCTGGAACTGATTGGAAACGACCAGAAAGAAGACCTGAAATGACTGGAAACGACTGAAAATGACTGGAAACGACCGGAAAGAAGATTGTACATGTATAATTTTTTGTTAAACAAGTAGAAAACCCGCGTGAAAGGGTGCTTGCCGGAAACGACTGGAAATGATCGGAAACAACTCGGAAAGACGACCAGAAGCGACTGGAAATGACTGGAAACATATCTTTAATTCTTTTTTTATTTCTTTTGCTATGAGCACGCTCGTACGCAATGTGCTGTTTCTTTTGCTCCGGATCTACATTCTAGGCTTAGAACACCCAGGATATGACAGTTTATTCAAATTCATGGGCAACATTTTTTGCATCAGAAGATGAGGTTGAATTGTAATAAATGCTTCTGCATTTTCTTCTGAAACTGAAAAATCAAGAACCAAGATTCGGCCTTCTTCTTCCTCTTCCCTTTCGCCTTCCCCTTCCCCTCCTCCTCCTTCTTCTTCTTCTTTTTTTTCATCTTCTTCTTCTTCCCCTCCTCCTCCTCCTCACTATTATTATTATTTATTATTATCATCATCATCATCATCAACATCATCATCATCACCCCAATACGTTTTAGGTGAATGCATTAGCATGATCAACAGTAACGTTGTCAGATTATTGGTACTATAACTTATAGTAGTCGAAAAGAGAGAAGAATGTCCTTTACATTACATTTAGGTACTAAAAGAAAAAACGCGAGGAGACGGTAAACAATATGAGATCTCTAAAGCAAGAGAGACACTCCCCTTCATACTGATTATTTACAACTAATACAAGCATTTTCTACTTGTTTAAAGAAAATATATACATGTACAATCTTCTTTCCGGTCATTTCCAGCCGTTTCCGGATTTCTTTCCGGTCGTTTCCAATCATTTCCAGGACTTCGTTTCCGGCAAGCACCTTTTTCCGCGGGGTTTTCTTCTTGTTTAAAAATAAATTATACATGTAGGCTTGTAGGCTACGATCTTCTTACCGGGCATTTCCAGTCAATTCCAGTCGTTTCCGGTCTTCCTTTCCGGTCATTTCCAATCATTTCTAGTCGTTTCCGGCAAGCACCCTTTCCAACGAGGCTTTCTATCTGTTTTTAAAAAATGATACACGTACAATCTTCTTTCTGGTCGTTTCAAGACATTTCCAGTCATTTCCGGTCGTTTCCAATCCTTTCCGGTCGTTTCCGGCAAGCACCCTTTCGCACGGGGTTTTCTACTTGGTTTTAAAAAAAATATATAGATCTAGATCTACATGTACAATCTTCTTTCCTGTCGTTCCCAGTCACTTTCAGTCGTTTCCGGTAGATATCAATCTAATTTCTAGTCGTTTCCGGTAAAAGACGCCCCCCCCCCCCCCCCCC
>JAUEKS010121865.1:0-14693 GCA_031762815.1 Tylodina fungina
AACACGAGGTCTTTGTCTAGCCTACTAGCCTCTACCCCGGACATCCCGCCATCAGGGAGAATCTGTATACTGTATGCTCGCTCGTGATTCACAGCACTCGCAACATTTTTTTTTTATCGGCAGTCCTTATAAATTAATGCTTGCGTATTTTAACTTGTGCTCACATATTCACGTATTGATGACCATAATGCGTATGAAAATACGTAAAATATTGGTTGGCAAGTCTGCCTTTCCCTCCTATTACTAAAAATGCTTATCATCCTAAGCGAAGAGACATAACTCCAAATGACAGAAAAAAACATAGTACCATTCAACATTGAAAATTCACAGAAAATACAAATATCAACTTAAAAAAAAAAAAAGAAAGAAATCTGAATTAGATACTATAATAATCAAGAGTATATACACTATTTTCACAAAATAGGATTCACAAGGGTTGACAGATGCACCAAAACTAGAATAGACCCTCCAATGCGTAAATAATCCCGGAAGCAAACAAACCTTCACAGTTCCTATAAACTTACAGATTCAAACGGTAATTTTTTTTCCTACAGTTCCCTTCCAGTTGCACTTCCTAGTTCTGGAAAAACGAAAATATGTTTGCACCAGTTGACGCAGGACTGACGCATGCATGGGTCCACTGTACTCTACGTCTAGAAGTGGCCTGGCATCACTATCAGAGCTAGCATTCTTCTCGAAGTCCACAAGACCATCTAAAAAGATGCAGTGGCTCTAAATCTAAGTCACTTTCAGCATCTGAATTGGCTTCTGTCTCATCTAAGGCTGTACTGAGGAAAGATTCCATGCACTGGAAGGCCATTTTGGCGAGATCGCATGTATGATGGAAGAAAGCAAAACTTGAAACAAATCATAGACCAGAAAAAACACAAGCATCTAACTGCAGTAACTGCTAGCAGTCGCATTAGCCCATATCAGGAGGATCAACTCGTAAAATCCCCAGTCGCAAGATGTCGCATTAGGGTGATAAGGGCCCTACTATTTCATGGCATGTCTACATCTCAAACACTCAAACACGGTACAGCCTTGCCTCTGCACTACCAGCGAGAGCCGGGGGAACGGGGGAGTGGAGTGGGGCAACATTCTGCTTGGAGATGGAATTGAACCCAGAATCTACAGCACATGAATGACCGTGACTCGCTTCCCTCATACATGTCTACTATGATTCAGAAAACACAAAATACATGTGATTATTTCACTGAAGAAAACAACATCATCAAAAACCTTGTTCTTTACACCCATTCACCTTTCATAATAGAACCATAGTTTATCTTCTTCATATTATAAATAGCATTCTGCCATTCTCACTTTCACTCGAGAAAGCACTAGAAAATCATTTGCGAAGTCACTTGGCAGATCCAGGCCTGCCACGCATAAGTTTATCTTAGGTCAGCTAAGATCTTCCTCTGTTAGCCATTGCCTGAAAAAAATGCATTTGAAAATACAATCAGAATCATGAAATGGAAAACTTTCCCTAGTTTCGCTTAAATTAAACTGTAACAACATAATCATAAACAGATATTTCCTCCAATACATGTCTCTTTCCCAGCCCTCAAGTATAAAATACTGGCAAATCCTTCTGGTAGGAAGGCCCTACTATGATGATCTTGGACAGACTTAATTCCACAGTTGAACTAACCTATATCGTATTGACATTCTGAGAAATGATTCATAATCCCTATACGATATCCTTGCACACATCAGACAATGTACTCTCGCTTAGCCAAACAGAACATCAAAGGGGGAAAAAAAAAGGGGGGGGGGGTATCTCTTTTGGTCAGGATCAGAATACTGAGAGCCGAGGATGATCATTGACTTCCTTATCAACACAGAGAGCGTGAAACTCACTTCCCTCTGCCCCTCTTTTCTATCACTTCTAGTTCTACACTGATAGGCTGATGTAATAACAGACCTGGAGTCTGGAGGGTAAACCACTGAAACTACCAAAAGTGAAGAGGGAAGGAAAATGGAACTAGCCTGAAACCTGGTCAAATACTCGCCCTATGTGAAGTATTATCTGGACAGTCTGAACAGGTTTATTTACTCTTTACTCATACTGGATTTGTCCTAATTCTGACCATAAAAAGAAAAGTGAAAGATTTCTTCCTTTCTGTCCTATGCCGAGGTTAGACAAGCCTTATGCAAGCAACAGGTTTCTCATGTTCTTACTTGAGCAATGGTAGTTCCAAGCTGTGCTGGAGACATGGTGACTTCCACACCCGCAGCCTTGAGCACAGAGATCTTCTCGTCAGCCCCGCCTTTCCCTCCGGAAATGATCGCTCCGGCATGGCCCATCCTTCTGCCCGGGGGAGCGGTAAGGCCAGCGATGAAAGATACCACAGGTTTTGCATTTGGGCCCTGAAAACCAGAACAGTGTCTTGTTGGATTAAAATAGTGCAACATGGACAACACATGAGATTGCTTACTGTCCTTCTTTTTGATATCTAAATACATTAAAAGTGTCAGATGGAACGAAAGTGAACACTATAGCAAACGACTGGGAAAACAGACCTTCGGCGCACGTTTAATTCACCAGCAAGAAAGCAATAAAATGCCTGTTAACTAGACAGATAGAGAATCCTCCTCTGGCCATTCAGGACAGTAGCAGTTTATTGTGGTCACGACGCATATATTCCAACTCATTATCTCATTATTTTCAATATAAGCAGTAATGTTTAATCCATTCCATATCATTTTCCTTTATTTGCTCCATTCAACTGTGTAAATTGCATCAGTCTATTGCTTATGGTTTTATGACAGGAACCACTTAAAAAGTGTGCATATTTTCTAAAGCATTGAACAATAGTACTGATTCACCAGTCAATATATCATCCCTACCACCATCAAAATTCAAATACGGTAACCAAATTAAATACAGTCTGCATTTATTTTTACTTCATTTTGTGAAACTGTCTTCCATTGTTTGTGTTCAGTTTATGAGTTTAGTCTATCACAGAATACTTTTCAGCCAAAGCTGTACCCATTTTCACCTGGGTTGAGTGAAGCAGCAGCAGTCCTTTTGAGCCATTCGGCTCATAGAGCCTGAGCTTATCCCAGTTGTAGTAGCCTGAAGCACACAATGACAGATTTTATCCATCACTTTCTGAATAAGATGCTTGTCTATCGCAAAATATTTTCCAGCCAAAGCTGCACCCATTTTCCCCAGGGTTGTGACGTAGTATAGTGCACTTGACCAAACAAAGAGCACTAAAATATATGACGTAACATCCTCAACCCTTGTGGTCCCTTCGAACCTAATCCACAATTTTAGATCATACCCCAAAATAGACAAAAATGCTAATACTTCCCGAACAATCCAGAAAATTTTTTAATTCTACTAAGATAAGATATTATAGCTCCCAGATCTACATCTGTCTAGATCTAGATGAGGTCCTTCTTAGATCGTTATTCATAAAAAACTTTGTTCACGCTTTCTTTCCAGAAAAGCCTGTCTTTCAAGAATAGCCTAGGCCTAGGTAGGGTGTCATTACATCATCACAAATGTTTACATAATCTTCTCATTCTGTATACCTATTCAAGATGGCAAATCTAGGTCAGGCCCACACATGTAGTCAACATTCCATCATCAACACATTATTGCGAAATGCACTTTGTAAGTGTGGCCACAGCATCCCTCCAGTCCTATACTTACAGAATTGTGCTGTGCAAGGTACTCAGCCGCATTCTCCTCTGCCTGGCCCCCAATCTCACCAATCAGTACTATGCCTGATGTGGGAAAAAAACAACTATTTTATTTTATTTTATAGCTTATAAGACAACTAAGAACGGATAAGAAATTATGAAGATGTACCAATAGTCAGTAGGGAGAAGAAACCAAAATCACATCCGGTTCTGAATTTTGTCTCTAATAAGAGGAAAAATGGTCAATTGTGCCGTTCCAAACTAAAGGAAGAAGTAAACTGAAGGCATGGCTATTCTATGTGTGGAATTTACTTTTGTTTTCAAGGCCATAAAAATAGTTTGGTAGGAGCTCATACAGTAAGTGAGTAAGCGAGAGATAGAAAGTTCTGCAAGATATTTTCCATGCAAAATAATAGAATAATATTTTGAGGACAGTAAACATATGTCAATCCAACATAAAAACTGAGTTCAGAAAACTTGTGACAATAACTGTAACTCTTCTAATGGAGGGCGAACAATTTTATGTCTGAGTGGGAAATAATCAGAGAATAGCAATTTCAACATGCCCAACTCCATATCTGTATACACTTATTTTCTACCCATTATTTCCACACCTGTGATGAAATTAAATGATGATTGGACTGTTTACACATGTAAAAGACTTGTTCATGAGTTAATAGATACCTGGAGAGTTTTCTGTGAAAGTAGAATTTTTCTTGTGGCTGACTTATGGTTTTTTTGTAAATGTTTTCAAATAAATCACATGTCTGTTCCATCACACAACCCATGCACATATCAAATCTGTGAGCAATTCTGAACAAAATACGGGCTAACACACAATGTTTGTTGCTGGTATTGAAGTGTCAGAAGCAGTTGAAGCCTAAATATTTTTTAAAAGGGGAGAAAATCCTAGAATCATTGAAAGTTATAGGAGTTAGCAAATATACTTCTTAGAAAGTATAATTATGAGCGCATTAGAAAATATGAATAAAAGTTGAAGGGACAAGACAAAAGGTTAACCTAAATTGACTAAGAATGAAACTGGACTACTCTCCTTTTTTTATATCAATAAGACTAAAAAGATCTTCAACATTTACAATCACAGCCACAATGAATGGAAAGCTAACCTTCGGTCTGTGGATCTGCAAGGAAGACCTCTAAGCAGTCAATGAAATTGGTACCGTTGAAAGGGTCACCTCCAATACCAACACACAAGGACTGACCCAGCCCAACCTCAGTGGTCTGGTGTACAGCTTCGTATGTCAGGGTGCCAGATCTGGAGACAATGCCTGTAAACAAAGATATCAGTTTCACTCAGAGACTATAATTAACCACTTGCCAACTGAAATCTGACTAGAGCTTGATATCTTCCCGGCGTAGATCTCTACGAACACCGATAAAAAAACCCACTAGAGACTGGCCACCCGCTGCACGAGTGGGAGTAGTAGCATTGTACATGTCATGTGTATGATTGCTCCAACAGTGTGTCTTGTATGTCTTGGGGAGATAGCCTGCCAGCATGTCACGCTCTAGTTTGTAATAATAAGAGCAGATTATTAGACACGTAAAACATTAGCCTATGCGCCCTATGTTTACCCTTCCTTCCGAGTATCATACACATAATACCTACTAGAAGTATAGTTTACAGCCCGTCTTTTAGCCTACACTACTTAGTGGAAGCCAGAGGTTAAGCTTTACAGGAAAAATAACCGCCCCGAACCACAAATCAAATTGGTATCTACCGCTTAGTCACTCACTGCTTATGAATGGCAGGAATCAAACCACAGTGATTGCTTAAGTAACAAAAAACAAGTAGAAACAAAAATTAAAAGTTACAAGACAACCTGGATCCCTGGTCATCATATCCAGAGTCTATACTGTCACACTCTCTATTGTTATCCCTAATGAACTATTTATCGCAGAAAATAAATATTAACAGCACTTCTGGTCAAGCTCTTGAGATATTGCCACTTTCATGAACTTTGACTGCTTCTTCTCTGGAAGAAACATTCGTACAAAGTTTTCAACGTTGGTTGGAATCAGAATACAATGCACTCGGGAAAAGTCAGCAATGGATATGTCAGCACTAGTGCAACCATCCTTATAGTAAATATAGAATGTCAATATGACCATAAGCATGGTTAAGAAAGAATAATGGTAAGGGAGATCATTAATTCTTGAATAATATCTCTAGTGAATAATGCAGTTGTTCCCCCCGCCCCCAGGTACTTATTTGTTTTTACCCTCAACTTGATTCACTCAATTCTTGTTTGCTGGAGGCAACTTGGCTTTACTCATGGTATTTAGGCCAGCAAGGAGCAGGAGCAGGTAGAAGTGAAATAGCTAACCTTAAGAAAGTAAAGCTACAAACACATAGAATAAGCTGACAAAGTTGTGACCACACCACAGTAGAGCATGTTCAATGTCCACTTAGCACTGCACTGAAAGCAAAACATGCATGCCTCATCAGGTCACAAGTAACATGTGTAATCATGTCACAAGTTGATTATGCTACCTGAGTTGGCCAATAGATTATAAGAATAGTTTCCTTTCATCATCTCACTTACCAAGAGCTTCATCAAACAAAACAACAGCTGTTGAAACACATGACATTGTAATATTTCCTATAATACCTATTTTTCCTGGCTGATGGATGTGTCCGGGCATGATACCAATCTTGCAAACACCAGGCTGAAAAGAAGAGTACAGAGAAATGAGAAATGTACTTCATTCTCTTTCCAAAATGAAACAATTGACATCAAACACTACGTTGCCCGATCATTTCACATGTGACATCAAAATAGTGTGGTTGCATGTCCAGTCCAGAGCATCATAAAAGCCAACTTTTTGAGAGGAAGCAAAAGCCAAGACATCTGTAGTCTATAACAGTCTAGTTAGCATCAGGAAGGGTATGTGGCTGAAAACCTTTTTCCAAAACACATTAGGAAGATCTCTAAAGAGATGAATGTCTTCAGCTAACTCCTGCTGACAGGTAGGGACAATTTAGCTAAAAACAATAATAATGACGATGATTGTAACACCAATTTTGAAAAATCAGAGTTACTTTTCTGAAACTTAGTGGAACTTTCACATTAATTTCCACTTTTTAGTGTGTAGATTGATATGGCTTGTTTGGACATGCAAATCCAGTATTATGTAGGAGTGACTGAATGAATGCAGGTAATGCCACAAACAGGTTTCTTTGAGGGTCTCCCTTAATCCCCAAAGCGAGGCATACGTGTTGGCAACAATGGTCCCACTCGAGAGCCCGGCCCACGACCCTAGGTTTGGTTGGTTTAATTTATGTCCATACACACGCCGATTGCGACCTTGGTAATTTATGGCGAGCACGGCCTTCCAATCGGTAGGCCTATCATACTTTCATCTTGGCATTCTCTTCGCCCACAGGATCTTTGTATTAAGTAGGTCTATTTCATTTATTGAAATCTTTTTTGCTGCGTGCAGAGGTATGATCTTTGGCTATAATAATTCCTACAGAATCTTCATAAGTATTTATTCATTGAATTCTTTTATTTTATTTTATTTTTTGCAAAGCGCCGTGGCATAAATCAAGATCTAACCCTTTCTTCGAATGTTGATTTTTTTTTCAAATTGAAAGTGACAGTGAAGCCATATGGCGACTGTGAGAGGAAAAGTTAAGAACTTATTATTTATTCTATTCTATTATAAAGAAAAAAAGTAATAAGAGAAAAAAAACAACTTTGCGGTGTACAAGCAATGGCCATGGCTGCTTCAACAGGATACATTTGCGTTGCTCAATGAACTTCGTCTCTACTCAAACAATGGTGAATGGATTAGATACAGAGCTTCATCAAGCCCATTGCCTTACTTCATGTCTGATGTGGCATTGCAGTATACCACAGGGCACCACAATTCATTAGGAGTCTCCAACCCACACCATGGACTCAATTCTATTGATTGTGTTTTCAGTGTGTGCTTTGAGAGTTGAAGACATATTCTGTCACTTAATGAAATAACCTATTTGTATTCAAGTGACATAAAACTTTAACTCAAATCAAATCAAATAAGAGCTTCATCCCCTTCTCACTCCTCCCCTCCCAACCCCCACCTACCAGTACGTCACCAACCACAACACCCGTGTCCACCCACAAATAGAATTTTGGAGATGGCAGAATTCCGCTTCCCCCACACCACCTCCTAATAATAAATTAGAGGTTTATAAACGTTGATTAAGAAATATATTTTTATTTCAATAAATTCTCAACTACACATAAGTTTTTGGCATCAAACCTATAGTAAATTTGACTCTGATTCAGAATCTGAAGTTAAAAAAAAGTAAAAAACGAAAAAACTACACCACTCGATTGGAGGCAAAAAAAATTAGGAGCATCTAACTCTACTTGTCCATTAGGAAGGAAGTGGACACTCTTGGGAAAAATATGAGCTTACATAAACTTGGGTTATAAAATGTTATAATGACTATTTGTTCTAACTTGAGGATCAAGATTAATAAATATTTAAAATCTAGAGCATTTTCAATCGCTTCACCCCAAAATAATAGCGAGTACCACATGCAACCTCAAATGTTAGCATCAATAACAGTGGCCTCATGAAATCAGCATATTTTTAATGGATAAACGTCAGTATTTGAGGGGGAGTTCACTATTTTCCACCCTGTACATAATAATGGCCAGATCAGCAGGACCTATTATCACATCAGTCTTAATATGGTGCTATGGGTTGCACATGGACGAAGAGTGAGCAAGGGATGATCATTCTCATTACGTTAAAACAATTATAACTAAAACGTAGAATTAAGCCTCACCTTTATAATACCTGGACAGTTGGGGCCTATGAGACGAGTGTTATTCTGGCGAACCAATTTGTGTTTCACCCTCACCATATCCTGCTGGGGTATGCCCTCAGTGATGCACACCACTAGTGGCATCTCCGCATCAATTGCTTCGATGATCGCAGAAGCAGCAAAGGGTGGGGGAACAAAAATGACGGAAGCTGTTGCACCAGTTGCATCTTTAGCCTGCAAAAAAATTTGTTAAGTCAAATGTTTACATTTACATACGCTTATAATATAAGAGTACTCATATAATATACGCATTAAGGAAATAAATTAATCATTTCTAATAAAACCTCATAATCCAACATTTATTTGTAATACTCTCTTCTTTTTAAGAGACAAGAATCATACCTGCAGTCTACTATTCAAAAATTGAAATAAAGAGATCGTCTTATCAGTGGATCATATCCTTCCTTATTAGTGGATCTCATCCATCAAAGAGTATTGAAGGAATTTGCTAAGAGATGACAATTCACTCTATTGTGCCATCTTTGAAAATGAAAATGATGTATGGTCTGGGAGTGGGGGTATTGTCTTGATTCAATTTGTATTTGACCAGGTTCTTCTTGTTCGTTGCTTAGAATGTCGAGGAACACAGGTTGTTTGTGAAGAGGAAAACTAATAAAAGCTACGCACATGGCCAACTACTATAGAACACATAATGTTGAAGTCCATGTTAGTGAATCATTCAATGGTTATGTTTGCTTTCCTCGTTTCCATAGGTCCCCTGGAAGGTCAAGGTTCTATTAGGAAGCTACAGCTAGAAGTGGTATTTCAGCCGGTGTTGCGAGCTCATGAACGTTCCACTAAACCACACTTGGCTACATCATGGACCTGCCTATATCATAGACCTACTTAACAATTCATCTCCAGCTAATCACATGTAGATTTTCTATCGTTAAGACAAACAAAACACAAGGTAATGGCATGCATTGTTGTTGGTTTAGGCCAAGAGCCTTTCCCTACTATAGTGGCTAGGCTCCTTGGCAATTATTATAAATGCTATTATAATAGTCGGCTTTCTGACACACTACGGATATTGCTTATTCTTTTTCATTGCCTCAGATGAAGCTTTGTGCTGCCCTCGTATGGTCTGTCATGAGTTTTCTTTGTCTCCCACACTTGATATGGGTATATCGAAGCATCCATCATGGCTTGGAAAGTATTTCATATGTTTGGTGCATGCATTAAACATCAACAAATTAAATCGTGTTCTTTGACAACATTTTCAAGAATCATTGGATATGGAAAGTGTGTACCTCCTTCACAGATGCAAAAACAGGCAAACCCAGATGTTTTGAACCTGCTTTGGCTGGCGAAACTCCACCGACAAGCTTAGTCCCATAGTCAAGGGCCTGCTGACTGTGAAAAGAGCCCTTGAGAAAGAGGAAAAAATGCCCGGGATAAAAAAAACACTACAAGTAGAATACACTGGATAGAAATAGTTTACAAACTGTTCCATTGCTCAATATCTAATATGAATGCAGCATTACGGCAGTAAATTCACACACCCACCTCCAATAACAAAGAGTAAGCTAACTCACACCAAATAGTCTTCTAATCTTAAATAGATAAGCACTCTGACCTTTAATATTCCTTAGTCTATTGTTTCTTCTAAAATAATATTAGTACAGCTTTATGTACCTGTTTTCCCGTGAAGCCCTGGCATATCACTTTTGTTGTGTCGTCAAGCATTAAATTTTTCCGGGAAGCAGTGTACACAGAACGACTAATGCATCTTGTGAAGGCTGGAAAGAGAAATTAGATTCAATTACTTCTGTAAGGATTATACTATTAACACATCATACGATATTATTTCAATGGCATTAAAACTCTTTGAACTTTATGATAATTGTATGCATGAATCGAATGTAACCGTGGTAGGATACAATATTATAAAGGCGTGTGAAAATATGGCTCCATTAGAGCAACATATGTTCCTTGCGCTGACCAGACTATGGGTGTCTCAGCTTTCGCCTTCCCAGAAGTCAGCATTTACAATGCACAGGACATGCAGTCTCATTATTCTAAGCCAGTGAGGCACAGCCATGCAACAGGTGGTACTGGGTTTCATGTTACCAGTAGACAAGAAATGTTCTCTGGCCGGACCTTAGTATAGTATAGTATAGTATAGTGTAGTGTAGTGTAGTGTAGTGTAGTGTAGTGTAGTGTAGTGTAGTGTAGTGTAGTGTAGTGTAGTGTAGTGTAGTATAGTATAGTATATAATAATTGAATGTTTCTGGTTAAGGATTAGATACATATTATAATAGTTAGGTATCTATGTCTATCTGGCAGCCGTTCATGAAAGGTCAGTCTTCTGTGGCACTTATTCCCATCCTATCTCACTTAACTTAAAGTATACGGATGTCTTGACGCAGCCATTTTTAGTGTGAATTTCAGCCCAGGGACTATTCACTTTTTTAAAACTATCATCCAGCTCCCTAAAACACCCACCAATACAACCAGAAATGAGTGTCCTCTACATGAAAATGTGATGCACAAACAACATGTGTGAAACCAGTTGAGACCTGGTTGTTCCAACACTTTTTTCACTAAGTCATCACACCATCTGCACTTTGGGTGGCTTCTAGGGCGCCTGTAGACAGTCATAGGTCTTTTCATCCATCTATTGCTTCATATTTGAGTGACATGTCCTGTCCATCTAAACTCTTGAGATTAAATTGCTCAGACTATATCTGTCACTCCAGTCTGTTTTCTTATTGTGTGTCTATCAGCAGATTCAGGTCTTGCTTTTTCAAGGACCAGGTTTCACTCCCATAGTCAATATTGGCAACATGCACTCGTCATAGATGTCTTCTTTTTAATAAGGTCCTGATAACTGATTTCAATTGGTTGAACAAGGACCATTCAAGGGAGATCATGTGCTTGATCTATTATGTCAGGTTGCGATCCATCATTACTCGCCATCAAAGGCAAGCATAAGCATCAACCTTCTCAATGAACTGTCCATTGAGACTGATATTTGGTCTAATCTGTGACATAACTGTTAACCATTAGTTTGGTTTTCCTCAGGTGCACACTGAGACCAACTTGACTGTTGTACTTGCTCAAATCATTTAGCATTGCTTGCATTTGCAATGCTCATCCAACAATAAGGATGACATCATCAGCGAAGAGAAGATATGCAAGAGATATCTGAAGCCAACCTTGATGCCTCTCTCTGACCACTGAAGATAGCATCTTGAGACATGATGTGAAGAGTCTCAGGGAGAGGTAATCTAAATCACCTTGCCGGACTCCTCTTTCTGCTTAAAATGGCTCACTTTCCTAAAGCAGACGAAATGGTGCATTGATCTGTAGTAAAAGTAGTACATTTAGTAGTACACCTAAGAAATTTTGAGTCAGGTCATTTGGTTCATAATTTAAAATTTTGTAGCTGTTTTTAATCACACATCCACAGGCATGCACCATTGGAAAACAAACTACACATTTCTCCTCCCCACTGCAAACACATAACAAAAACAGACTATTCACAATCCACTGGATGTCTATGCTGAATGGTGCCTTGCTTTGTAACATATTGGGTTGGGTGCATGTGTGGCTCATTTGGGATATTACTTGCAGGACCACGTTCTTTGTTGGATCTAGATGCAGACATGGCTATCGAAATTATCAGAAATTGCATGCTCCAGGTTGAGGACTGCCCTCCCCAGAGTTTTCAGTTTGAACAGTAGGATGAAAACTGTTCCTCAGAAAGAAGCCATTAAAGTCTCAGTGTGTCCAGCCAGTTTGTAGATTCAAAATCAACATTTCTCTCACATTGCCAACAAAGCAGACATGCTTGTTCACTTGGTAGATGCTTTCTTCACTGACTCATGATATCAACTGTCAATCAGCTGATTCATGCCAATTTGCGAAATAAGGAAAAAGCTTCATGCAATAATTTCACACTTTATTTCACAAAGAATGACCTAATATCCTATAAACATTAAATATTTCTGGTTCAAATTTCCACGTATACTTCTGTTAACCATGGACTGGCTCGAAGTTTGCATATTTTCCTAATGAAAGGACACAGCACATGCCAGTTTAGCTGTCATATCGGTGAGATGGTATTGAATGCTGTAAACTTTTACTAGCAGTTGAACTACCATTGTTGAAAACCATGTCCTAATGACCACTTTGATGCCCCTGGTGCAAACTTTATCCTGAAACAGGGTGCGGTAGGCTGAAAACAGTATGTCTACTAATTCTTATTCATAACAGCCATCAGTGCCACTCTTTTCAAGTTTAGAACGATTAAAATGTTTTATGATTTGTATGGTACTCGAAACATACATTTTGGTGACTTCTTTTTTTCTCCCATATTTTGAGGTTATTTTGAGGCTATAATAATTATTTTTTCAGAATTATGCGTTTACACAAATTTGACTAAAACTCAGCTTCTGCCGATGCGATAGCTTAAAAATTTCCACAGATGTTGCTGGGACACATCCTTAAAATGTGTTGAACAGGTTTTTGTGCTACTGATGTCTTTCGACTTGTACAAGCATTTTTATCCTTAAAATCTCCAGATTTTGTGTGCATAACCGCATGGCATCCAATCAAATATAACTTTTTTTTTTATAAAATGTTAATTCAATAAACCCCCTCAACATGTATGGATTATCATGATGAACATATGCATTTTCACAGTTGTACATTTGGTGGGTTTTGTAGTTTTAAAATAGTGAGTATATTTCCAAGATGGCGGCAATTACCATACCATGAAGTATTTGGCCAATTTCAAAACATATTTTTGATCCTTATCTTTCACACATCCTCCCACTTTAAATCATAGCTCTAGATTTCTAGGTTTCGTGGTTTAAAAGTTAGCCTTTGCCACAACCCCCCCCCCCCCTTTTTTTTCTTTAAATCGGTCTCTTTACAAATAAAGCTCTTAAAACAACACAAAATAGAATTATTAATTTGGGACGAGAAGATTCTATAACACGAGCATGCCTTTGTTCAAAAAGTCGATCTGCTCATTTAAATTATCTATTAATGTTTGTTTGACCTAAGTTATAGATCTAGCTTCATGTTATATTTAAATTTGGTCAAAATGATAAAAGAAATGAGTGTTTAAGAAATCAATTAAAGGATTTGTTGGTTAACTAGACCGGTTAAAGAAGTTCCGTGGCGCACTGTGCATCAGACCTAAGTGACAGTCGACCTCTTCCGTTGCGGTTCTGTGTGTAAGTTATTCAAATTGAAGTACCCTTGGCAGTTGAAAATCAAATAGAAGAGTAGGCATGCGCTACTGACCAGGCAAAAAATTTTTAATTCTAAAGCCCTACCCATTGTTTGGATCTTATCCCACATTGACGATCCTTGCCCAGCCACCGGAGTGCAGGCTAATAGGCAAGGTTGGTGTTAGGGAAGGCATCCAACCATAAAAACAAACAACTTGTCAAAACTAGAGCAAGTGAATGTTTGCTGTGACAACCTCTGTAATGGGGAAAAACCGCCCGTATGTATTTTTTGATTGACAACAAACCAGACAGGAGATGAATCACTACGTATATAGATCTAGTACACACTTGATTACCGTACAATCTCTAGATCCAACTAGATTCTTGAATGTCACTGTGAATGAAGGAACAATGAAGACTAAAAGTAAAGTTTCCATACAACACCTAGGGATAGATGAAGCGAGTTTCATGTCCACAATATATCGCGTCAACAACACACCGACAAGTCGAGGCTCACAGTTGCCTACTTTTGGCTCGGCCTGCCATAACCTGTTTCCAGGTCGGTCAACTGGTTATCTTTTATGATTCAGGGTGTTGACAATGGCTAGAACTCCAATCAAGCCACACTGCTGCAAATTTGATTACCCATTTTATAAACATTTATATGATATTGTTGATGAATATCACAGTCTTTTTGATTTCAGCTTATCTTGGAAACACATGGCTTACGTTATATAAAGTGAGGCCTACAACTCCAATGCCGCTATCCTCATCTAATACGACTACTACCATTTTTCTGATTTTTTTTTCCGCGAATCCGAGACGGAGCATAAAAAGCGTGATCACCATACCAACACCATCCGTGGCCCAAAATAGAACCGATATAGGATCTGAATGGCCACGTTAAACAAACCACTACCTCTATACCAACACCATACCAGTCTATCAGCAGTTTGATCACGGGAACGTTCATTGCAGTGCATCTCCCCCCTATCTCTCTGTCT
>JAUEKS010122975.1:0-14667 GCA_031762815.1 Tylodina fungina
TCATGGCGATCCACCCCCGTCCTATCGGAGACGGACGTTAATACGTAGGTCCCACCCCTTATATAACCTAATAAGTTGCTAGGGGTGTAAAACACGTTTCAAACAAATTCAAACAAACAGCCACCGAAGTGTTGATAAACAGGGAAGGTTGGTTTTAGCAAAGGCATCCGGTCATATAAACAAATTACCGGAACTTGAGTGAATGACTATTCCCTGTGCACGGCTGTTAAGCGCCACGATTTTAGCTTGCCGGGCCCCACCGAACCGTCGCTGTAATTTGATCCGGTCACGGGGTAAGTTACCTGCACCTGACGGGGGAGTGGCGGGGGGGAATGCCCTCGTGTGATTGCCTTGTTGATTTTCGTTATTTGTGAAGGTAATGAAATAGTCGCTGGACCCACAAAGGGGCGCTGTGGCCAAGCGGATAGGGTTCTGCACTGCGGACTGAAAGGTACTGGGTTCGAGACCCATCAGCGGCACAAATGTTTTTTCCTTAAGCAAGAAAATTTACCCCCATGCTTCACTCAACCCAGGTGAAAATGGGTACAGCTTCGGCTGGATAAGTATTCTGCGATAGGCTAGTATCCTATCCAGAAAGTGATGGAATCTGTCACTGTCTGCTTCATACTACGGTAACAGGGATAAGCTCCGGCCCTATGAGCTTAATGCCTCGGAGGGACTACTTTTTTTTTTTTTGAACCCACAAGTTATTATTTTTGAGAAGTTTGGGAAAAGTAAGAATTGTCACAAGAAAAAATGATCATTCTATGTAAAGTAGTAGCAAAGTTCTTGGATCGTAATTATTTTACATTTTAGTAAAAATTTTGACCCAATACATCACTTTGGAAAACAAAGGTATTAACAAATCCCAATGAAATGGAACAAAATTTGCACATAGTACCAGAAAATAAATGAATTAAAAAGACTTACTATGCTTCATCCTTGCGACAAGTTTTGAACATTAGTTATAACCTTTTGAAAAAGTGAGTACTCTCAGTGGCATAAATATAAATGATATAATACGTAGACACTAAGTAGCACAGAGAAAACGTGGAATGTACGCACATAGCTCTTAAACTCCTCCATCTACTTGAAGTCAGCAAAAATCATAATCTACAAAGGCATGACTTATACAATGCTACCAATAGCACATTTTGAACTAGATATAACTGAATTATTGCAAAAGAAAATGAGAAAGAAACTTATGAAGACGTGGCTCGTGTCTCGAGCTAACCGGTGTATTGGGAACAACAGCAGAAAATAGGATGATTATGATGGTTGAGTCTAGATCTAAAGTGGGTTGGGGATCTTCCCCGATGTGCGTCAGAACGATTCTAACAGACTCATTAGAATCTTTTCGATGTATTAGATATGTACTATTGAAATCGATCGTCAACAGATCTGGGAAAGCCTTTCGATCTGAATTCACAGACTGTTTTAGTATATTCACTATACATCCTTATTAACGCTAGAAAAGGTTTAGATCTAAACAGGGTTGGGCATCTTACCCGATAACAGTCATAATGATTCTAACACATTGATTATATTCTTTTTCATGTCGAAATCTATCGCCAATAGACCCAGAAAACCCTTTGATTAGAAATCGCAGACCTCACTGTTGGCAAGGATGCTCTTTGCTTTTAGTGATGAATTATACCTTTCAACCTTATTCGATGAATATAATATTCTTTTTTCTTTGTTTCCAGCACAATAGCCCCTTTGAAATTTTGCAGCGACTTCCGCCCATACTTCACAATACACGACAGTGAATTTAAGGAGTACACCACGAGAACACAGGCCCCGTAAGTCCAAGGTCTTGGTGTTGTTTTCAAGAGATCTGAGTCCACTCGAGTAGGAAACCTGATAAAGTTCAAATCACAGCCTACATTATCCCAGTGGCATCTCTTATAGCTAGCAAAATGTTGCTGTTGATGATCGTGTTTGTTGGCGTCCAGTTGGTCGACTTCATCATCTGTTAACCTATTGGTATTTCCAGTCTAATTGTTGTGGTGGAACTATTTCCTTATTTGTTTGTTTGTATGTTTGTCCGTACGATTTATCCCTGTCCCAACATGAGCGCTCTTTTCTCTAACAGGCCTCCGGTGATTCTGGGTGTGACCAATCCGTTCTTCGCCAAAACCTTGCAGCACTGGCCTCATATCATCCGTATCGGAGAGATGGGACCCGTGGGTGAGTACGTGGATGTGTCATGCCATCCTGCCGTGGGTTCTCACCGGTACACAATGGGCTTGAACAAGGTTGTTTTTGGGTTTTTTTTACACATGAGGAGGGTTGGGACCAATCACTGACTTGGGTGTTATAGGTCATTTTTGTGCCACTTTTTATCCTCATCAAAGAGTTTTATAACAGTGCTGTACATTCCCATGGCAGTATTTCCAAACCAGTAAATTAAAAGACTTCTTCGACACACGAATATTCTGGACCAAAAGACCAACTTTTGTTTAATTAGAGTATACTCACACTTCACTATTGTACATGCCAAGCTTCACTATTTTACACTCCAAACTTCACTATTCTAGATTTCTGTACCTATTTACAGCATAAGTGAAATTTAAATGTTGTGCCGGATGTCTTAGCATCCTGAACATAGTCAACCCTTTCTGTAGCTTGACATCAGTTAAATTAAAATGTATGTGGCACTATATAAAATCTTGGCTTCCGTGTGCTGTGAAACACAAACTTAAACTTAATAAAAATATCCTAGCTTGTACAATCTTATTTTTCTGATCCATTTGCTTGAAATAATTGTTATAAAAAGATAGAAAACTCATTGAAATTTTTTTCTGTTCCTAAGTTTAATGAGTGTTTTTAGTGTAATTGTTACTGTTTCTAGTTAGTTGAGATAAGTTTGCTATCCCTGATGACTGGTTGTGATTGGTCAGGTGTTAGATAGTTTACCATCCTTTGTGTTTCGGCTCCAGCTCAGATACCATCTTTTGTGTTTCGTCTCCAGCTCAGATAGTTTACCATCCTTTGTGTTTCGTCTCCAGTTTAGATAGTTTACCATCCTTTGTGTTTCGACTCCAGCTCAGATAGTTTACCATCCTTTGTGTTTCGTCTCCAGCTTAGATAGTTTACCATCCTTTGTGTTTCGACTCCAGCTCAGATACCATCTTCTGTTTCATCTCCAGCTCAGATAGTTTACCATCGTTTCTGTTAAATCTCCAGCTCCAGTGTTTTCGTGTTTTCATGTGACATTGGTACTTATTCTATCAATTTTGAGTTGGTTCATCAGTACTACTCATTTTATTTACTCAGTTTTGTTTTTACTGGTTGTGATTGGTCAAGTTTTAGATAGTTTATCATCTTTGTGTTTCATCTCCAACTCAGATAGTTTACCATCTTTTCTGTTTCATCTCCAGCTCAGATAGTTTACCATCTTTTCTGTTTCATCTCCAGCTTAGATAGTTTACCATCTTTTCTGTTTCATCTCCAGCTCAGATAGTTTACCATCTTTTCTGTTTTGTCTCCAGCTCAGATAGTTTACCATCTTTTCTGTTTTGTCTCCAGCTCCGGTGTTTTCGTGTGACATCGGTACATTTTCTTTCAATTTTGAGTTGGTTCATCAGTACCACACATTTTATTTACCCAGTTTTGTTTTTGTTCTTTTTGTTCTTTTTTGTTTTTTTTTACCTGGCCAGTATATTCAAAAGCTGGAGGAATAAATCTATATCATTTTGTTCTATGTATAAGAACATTATTTTTTAATCGCATGGGAGGATATTTATACAAACTTTCTGTGAAGTGCAGAAATGTGATTCGCTGCATCTTTGATTGATTTTTTTAAAGGCATGAAAACTCATGAGTGATGTTAAAAATGCATCTGGCTTTGTTTGATGTTTGAAGAGCAGAATATTTACAATGTTGTTGTGAATGTCAACAAGATAACGGAAGTGAGGATTATGTGATGGCGAGTGGGAAGGAAACAGAAAGCATGTTAGAGGCATTTGAAAGTGATGCACAAAAGTTTCAGTGGTTTAAGCATTCTGAAATATTCTTAAAGGAAACTCCCCTAAACTGGCCAACAAAGTAAAGAAAGCAGCAGCACTGAAGACTCTGGACTCGAACCCAGGTTTGTGCTGCTGTCTACTAAGGCTCTCTGTTAGTCGTGCTGCATGTGTTCTCCAGTGTGTTGTCATTCTGTGTGTGCGTGCGCGTGCATTGTGTGTGTGCGTGCGTGCATATGTGTGTATACTCAAATTATCCTCTGGCATGGTTTTCTCTCATTTACCTCCCCCTGCCCCAGCCCCACTGACTCGTGACATGCGTATATTCCAAAAGGTCTTATCCATTCTAAAGTTTTGGTGGCGGAAATGTTGAAGAAATTATGTAAAGATGACAGAACAGGTGTAGGAAAAGTCAATGGAAATTTTTTTTTTTTTGACGAGTGCAGAATATTTTAAATACATTAAAAAATGCTTATTTGTAGCTGAAAAAATGCTCTGTGCTCAATTAATCTTCCAACTTTTTTAGTCTTTATATGCAAAATGTTTGGGTTTTGTTTTAGAATATCACAATATTGTTTATCCCGAACCAAAATTACAATTACGAAGTTAATTCCCATCAAAATGAGATAGGTTGTCAAACGTTTCACAATTATCCATGTAGTGTTATTGTGTCAGCGATGTGTTATCTCACATTGGCACAGACATTGGCTGTTGGTGTCAGCAATCATGGGTCTTATTCCTGTGTGAACTTCCCCTGTGTTGTGAGAAGTGTGTAGGACACACCGACTTCCCTCAGTACTATATCACTACTGTAATTTTTTTACTGACTTTGTAATTAATTTTCAGTACTAGACATGTTTTCAGTACTAACAAACCCCTGATTGAGTATTGTAACAGATTGAATAATTAGTTTTGATAGTTTATAAAGCATAACATTTGAAGTAGTTTTCTTTGTCGAATTGCTTCCAGCAGTTTGTGATTCTTGTTCTAAATTTTGTATCTACTTTTCTCTTTTATCAACTTCTTTTATTGTAACAAGTGTCTTATCAGACAGTTAGAAATGTATGGATAGGGAATCACACTGCCAATATGTTCTCGAGAAATAATCTGTATTGCTCCTCTGTATGTAGTTAATTTTAGTTATTGTGACAAATCAATGTTCACTGCTAAGGGTTAGGGGTATAGGTCTTTTTCAAGAATGATACCTACAAAATTATGATTGCCTTTGGTATGTTCATGCTTTTCTCAAATTGTTGCATTGATCGGGTGGGGGAGGGGGGGTGGGAGGGTTTAATTGCATATGTTCTTAAGTACATCTCACTCATGTATGATGCACCACATATGTCATATATCTTTACCACTCCAGTTAAACACAAAGTGTTAAACTCTCCTGTTGGTTTAGGGCTTTCAGAATTTCTAATTGTTCTCTCACTCATTTTCTCGCTGGTGTCAACTTTATTTATCTACATGTTTAACAAAGTACTTCAGAACCATTCTTATGTTGAATGTGGACTTTTGAATTCTTACTCTGGCTGTTTGATAAATAGAGCAAGAGTTGCAGCTTTCCTGGCTTCACTAAAATTTAAAAAATAAGCGTACTCGCACAAACACACACACACACACACGCGCACACACACGCACGCACGCACGCACGCGTGCACATGCGCATACACACACGCATACACACACGCACACACATATGCACACACATATACTGATACTCTCCATCCCTTAGCATAATGAGCTTGCATGTACTGACTGGCATTTTTCGTACTTTTGTTTGTATCCTGTTGTGTGTGGATTGGCTTTGGATATGAAGTTCTATGCATTCCTCGTCTGATGCAGGCCCTCTGGTTGCTGATAAGGCCTTCAAGGGAAAGACAAGACTTGCGTCTTTTCTTCCGTGTTGCTTCTTCAACTGTTCTTAAAGAATATATAAAATGTTATCCTCTTTTGAACTCAATATGATTTAGTGCACAGAGATACCTTTGGTCAGATTTCATGTACAGAGAGATTTCTTTGGTCAGGTAGGCTTTTCTTGACCAATACAGCCTTGAGAACGCGCTGTGTATTATTTTGTCCAAATTTGGTTCAGGTTTTCTCAGATTTAGTTTAAACTGACTGTTTACCATTTTGTAGTTTTGGGTCTTGCTTAATTAAGCCAAAAGGGGAATTCAGGCTAAAACAAATCAAGACTGAGTCCAGCTGATTGTCACCGAGAAATAGATGAACATGAGAATTGGCCATGGTTAGTCGGACTCTCATGGCCTTGTAACATTCTTGTATAAATTGTTTTTTTTAATCTTATTCTAATGATAAACTTTTCATTTCATTTCCGCTCTTTTATGCAGAATTAGATTTTTTCCTTATATTCACATGTTCTCCCTTTCCCTTTTACTTACTTCACAGTTACCTTACCGGCCACTGGCTTTTAACTATTTATTTATTTGTGATAATTATGGGTAGAGAAATATATGGCTTAGAACATATGGGCTTTCAGAACTTTTATTCAACAATTTGGTGGGCATTTGCTTTTTCCATAATAGTTTTAAACTCTCACCCAACTCATAATCAATGACTATGTGTGATGGTGAATCTGTTTTCTTTTGAATAAAATGTCAAATATATTTTTCAGTTTTGTAAGCGAAACCATCATTTTGGTTTGTTCCCGCACAATGAGAGCAGAAAATATTTTTCTATTTATATATTTTTTACTGCTTCTTGATGTCGGCGTGCATAACTTAGGTTTCTTTATGCATTTTTCCTTATTTCATATGGCACTAGAATATATTTTATTTCATTGTAAATTTATTAATTTTCACCATGCTTTTGGAAAACTGATGTTTTCTTTCTTTTGTCTCTCTCAAGTCATTATGTCATGGTGCATTGATTTTGTTGATTTTTCTTTTTTTAAGAGGGGGGGGGGGGGGAAAGAAGGGGATGATTCCATTGATTCTATAACTGATGAATCCATCAAACAAAAACAATTATTTAACACTTTGATTCTTCAGATTGGAAGAAAGAAGGCGTTATGTAATCTTTAAAGATTTTTTGCTTCTCTCTCCTGTCATTACAAAGTTATGTTTGAGAAAAAAAGTCCTGAAAATATGTGGTGCCTGCCTAAAGCATAGGATGTGATGATGATTACAACGATGAAGATGATGATATTGTACGAAAGTCAGTACCTAGCACCTTGTTTCTCTCAATGTCTCCTACCCCAGGAGTGGCTGACAAAAACTGTTTCGAGTGCAGTGCCTTCTAATGTTTTACAGGTGTGTATACCCGCTACAAGTCGTTCCTGGGCAAAGATAAAGCCATACTCAAGCGTCTGATGAAGGTAGTCTTCCTTGTGGTGGTGTGGGTGTGGTCGTGGGGATGGATGATTGTAGGGGTGGTTGTGAGTTTGGTTGTAGGGGTTGGTAGTGTTGGTTAGCAGGAGCTCTTAAAGCATGTCTACTGAATACTATAAATACTTAATTTACTTTAATTTGGCTTTTTATTTTATCTTTCCTTTTGTGCCTGCCTCGAGCATTGAGGTATAGTGAGCTGGATTGGCTAAGTGGTTAGAGCACTTTCCTTTCACTTAGGCGACCGGGGTCCGATTCCCGTGCAGGGCAATTTATTGCTCTCCCGTCCATGAGCTTCCAGTCTACCCAGCTGCAAATGGGTACCTGATCCTCTTCAGGGTCGGGGGCGGTAAAGACAGTGAGAGAGAGAGAGGATATGGGCACCACCCTCAGAATGCTGGCCCAAGAACGATGAAGGCTCTAACACTTCATTCCTCTGCGACCGAAAGGTTATGGGGCTACCTTTATCTTTACTCCTTCTTACGCCACCATCTACTCCTCTCCAAGCTTATATAGCCCTCATAGTATACACTTTTGATTCGGCTTCTCCATACGGTAACACAAATACGAAACCTTTCCTCCCTGACCAGGTACTACTGTGACTCTGGCTATTCACTACAAGGAGAACCAATCCGACGCTGTTTGGAGAATTTCACTCTGAGCGGCGACAAGCCTGAATGCGCGCCTATCGACTGTGGAAGATTGCAGGATTTAGAACATGGCCAGATTTCGTTGTCTGATATGGGGACATTATTTGAAGCCGAAGCTCAATTTTCCTGCGAAAGAGGATATAATCTGAAAGGGGATCAAACAAGGGTATGTACTTCCAGCGGAGAGTGGTCGGGAAAGACACCGCTTTGCGTTCCCGTGGATTGTCCGAAGGTCTCGAGAATTATTGCCAATGGTAGGGCGAATGGGTCTAGCATGACCTACGGATCAGTGATCAAGTACGACTGTGACGATGGCTACAAGCTGCAGGGTTCGGCTTTGAGGACGTGTCAAGCTGACGGCACGTGGGATAAGCCCATTCCCAACTGCGAGAGCGTGGAATGTCCAAGGCCTAAACTCACCAACGGGTTTGTGTCGAGTTTCCAGCGACAGTACGGAACAGTTATTACGTTCTCCTGTAAGACCAACTTTCGTCTTGACGGGCCTGTGGAGAGGGAGTGCCTAGGTAGCGGCGAGTGGAGTGGGGATGAGCCGCAGTGTCTGAAGATCAGCTGTAAGGCTCCGGAGCGAGTGGAGAACAGCGAGACGACTGTTGTCAACGACACAGCCATACGTTATCAGTGTCAGGTGGGGTACAATCTAGTGGGACCTTCGCTCATAGTATGCGGGGCGGACGAAGAGTGGAGGCCTGGTGTCCCTACATGCAACATTGTCACATGCCCGGAGCTGACAAACGACGCATTGGCCAACGGTGCCGTGAAGTATTCGTCCAATGTGCTGGGAGACGTTGTCAGCTATTCCTGTGACCTCGGGTATAAACTCAGAGGTGACGAGAGCCGTACATGTCTCCCGATCGGTGAATGGAAAGGTCAAGAACCCACGTGCGAAATCGTGTCTTGCGGTCATCCTGGAATACTTTTCAACGGGCGTGTAATTCCAGGAGACTACACCTATAACTCTACCATCGGCTTTGAGTGCAACGCTGGTTACAATCTTGTCGGGCCACAAAGCATAACGTGTCAGGCTGATGGTCTATGGGAGGAGGAAGTTCCGCTTTGCCAATTAGTGAACTGTCCAGAATTAGAACCAATAATTCCAAATGGCTTCGTATCTGTTACTTCAAGCATATATCTCGGTTTGGCAGAGTATTCTTGCTTTCAGGGATTTCATGCTGTGGGAGATACAGAGAGAGAATGCTTGGACTCCGGATTGTGGTCGGGGGAAGAGCCTATATGTGTCAAAACTGTCTGCCCATCGCCAGTTCCTATTGAACATGGGATAATTTCCGGAGAAGACTATCAAGTTGGAGGCGAGATTCAGTATGACTGTGTAGTAGGTTACGATCTTTACGGAGAATTCAGCCGCACTTGCCAGGAAGACGGTACTTGGTCCAAGAGCGAACCCGAGTGTGTTACTGTCGTGTGCCCGGAGCCAACGTATTTGGATTACGGGACTTTCTATGGGGATTCTGGGTCATATGGGGCCGTGATCACGTTCGACTGTGAGGAAGGCTATCAGCTCACGGGATCCAGGGAGCGAGAGTGTCTGGCCAACGCAACGTGGTCGGGCGTGGATCCGGACTGTGTGGAGATCTCGTGCGGAGAGCCCCCTGCTGTAGAGAACGCTCAAATTGACCAGACCACAGATTTTACCTTCAAAGCTAAAGTGGTGTACTCGTGTGTCGAAGGATATCAGGCCCTTGGGTTAGGTACAAGCGAGTGCTTGAAAAACGAGACTTGGTCTTGGGTTAGCCTGACCTGCAACATCATCTCGTGCCCCACTATTGAGCGAGAGGATATTCCGCACGCTGTCTTCAACGCGTCCACTTTCGAGTACGGCAGTCGCATAGAGTTTACCTGTGAGGAAGGCTATTTACTGTCCGGGAGTTCAGAGATCTCTTGTACAGCCCAAGGCTTTTGGAATGAAGGCCTTCCGTCATGCCTCATTGTGCAGTGCTCGGCCCTGATCGAGCCTCCGATCGGAACAATAAGCGTTGAATCTAATGAGTATGGAAGTGTTGCTACGTTCGCATGCCCCGTTGGATATGACAGGGTGGGTGCGGAGAGTGCAGAGTGTTTGAGCAGTGGGTTCTGGAGCAATACCGCCCCCATCTGTCAACTCGTTCGATGTGACAAATTCCCCGCCGTCCCTAATGGATACCTCACAAACACTGAGTCCATTTTCTTTTATAAGGATGTAGCCGAGTATGCGTGCGACTTCGGGTATTCTCTTGTAGGATTGGGCCGAGTCGCCTGCCAGGCTACCGGACTGTTTGAGACGCCATCCCCTACCTGTGAGAGAATTCCCTGCTCCACACCAGAG
Organism: Tylodina fungina; assembly: GCA_031762815.1. Classification (NCBI taxonomy): domain Eukaryota; kingdom Metazoa; phylum Mollusca; class Gastropoda; order Umbraculida; family Tylodinidae; genus Tylodina; species Tylodina fungina. Next base: position 10,307 of record JAUEKS010122975.1, read on the forward strand.
AAAATAGAATTCGGGACGTTTGTACGCACTGGAAATGAAGTTGTCTACGACTGCAACGAGGGATTCGAACTTGAGGGCCATCGCATTCTCGGGTGTGCTTTAGGTGGCCAGTGGAATGGATCTGTCCCATCCTGTCTCCCAGTGGAATGCCCAGCTCCACAGCCCGTTGCCAATGGCCAGGTTGATGGTGACGTGTTTACATTCGGAAATTATATTTTATATCTTTGCGAACCTGGGTACACACTCCAGGGATATCCAGTGCGTGTGTGTCAGGCCAACAAGACGTGGACAGATGGTGATCCCGAGTGCGTACCTATCAGCTGCGGAGAGCCGACTGAGCCTTTTGAGCATGGAATCATCGAAGGAGATACTTATCTCTTTGGAGATACTTTAGTATACTCTTGCCTGTCCGGCTTTCAGTTGGAGGGCATTCAGTCAAGAGAGTGTCTGGCAACCGGCGTTTGGAGTAGCTCGGTTCCTTTTTGCGCGCGGTTGAGTTGTTTACCTCCTCCTTCAATAGGGAATGGTTTCGCTGAAGGAGATTCTTACAAGTTTGAAGACAGTGTGGAGTACATGTGTCACACTGGTTACGAGTTACAAGGTGACGGGACGCGAGTGTGCAATGAATCCCTGGCATGGAGTGGAGTGCTGCCATCTTGCCATCGAGTATTTTGTGGCATTCCTCCGGCTCTGGACAACGTTGTTTACACAGGGGATTCGCACTTCTTTCAGGATGTAGTCAACGTATCGTGCAATGAAGGTTACAGACTGACCGGATCACAATCAAGAGAATGTAATGCGGACAGGACCTGGTCTGGAGAAAAGATTATTTGTGAACAAATAGTATGTAGTTCACCTCCTAATATTGAAAACGCTCATAACAACCACAGCGTGGACACATCTGTACATCCTTATGGAACTCGTATTTCCTATCGTTGTGATAGTGGATACGTTCTGCGTGCTTCGGAAGATTTTAAAACTGACGACAATGCCGCGTTCAAGGTTTGTACCCATTCAAGTGAGTGGACTGCCAATTATTTTGCATGTGATCCAGTGCCCTGCCAAGTCATCGCTAGCATTCAAAATGGAAACGTTTCCGGCGCCTCGTACACATATCAGTCGGTCCTGTATTTTACATGTTCACTCGGATACCGACTCGTGGGAAATGACACACTGTCCTGCCAAGAAAATGGACAGTGGAGTACGGCATCGCCTGTTTGTGCGCTGATAGAGTGTCCTGCTTTATTGATCAACAATGGACACATCTCAGTAGCACCCGAAAACATGTCATCTATTACGGAAAATCGAACAGGCGTTTCGTTTATTTTCGGAGACACTGCTTCAATAAATTGCGATTTAGGTCATGAAATTATGGGAAATTTAAACACTGAATGTCTCATTGATGGTTCGTGGTCCAACTCTGCAACTGTGTGCCAAGCGGTAGTGTGTCCAGAGCCAGTCATAGCCAATGCGGTGATATCCGAATCACCGAGAACTTTCAGAAGTCAGATATTTGTCAGCTGTTCCTTCGGCTACGACCTGATTGGAGAGACGGATCTAACTTGTGGGCCCGATCGGATGTGGGTGGAAGATCTGCCGCGTTGCGAGTTACTGGCGTGTGGGACGCCTCCTCCTGTGAAGAACTCGATAATCCTAGGAGATAATTTTAACCTTGGAGGGACCATCAGCTACAAATGCAAACCAGGATATGAATTGATGGGCAACAGTATGCTCACATGCGGTCCCAGTAACGACTGGTTAGGGACTCTTCCCTTGTGCGTCAGCGTTGACTGTGGCATCCCACCCATGTTCCCAGCTGGGTTCATCCGCACCGTGTCAACCACATATCAGAGTGTAGCAGAGCTTCAGTGCGACACTGGCTACGTGATCGAAGGAGACGCTACAGTTGTGTGCGGAGCGGACAAACTGTGGAAGCATTCAGAAGATCTGAGCTGCAAACCCATCGACTGCCATGATCCGCCAGAGATTCTCCACGCTTCCTTTGCGGCGGACTCAACAACTCTGGGTGCCGTGGCGGTGTACACGTGTGACAAAGGCTACGTCATGCTGGAGTCTAGCACGTTATTGTGTGACCAGGACGGTATGTGGGCCTACGAGTACCCGTCGTGCTCTCCACTCAATTGCTATGAGCCACCATACGTCCCCTACGCAACGGCATTCAGTTCTGGAACTTTTTACGGTGATGTTGCGAACTACACCTGTGAAGAAGGATACGAATTCACGAGGAGTGATGCGACGTTCCTCACGTGCGGGGACATGGGCACGTGGGATGGGGAACAGCTCGAGTGTAGCCAAATCTCCTGCGGGTTGCCTCCGACCGTGAAACACGCACATTACGTTCCGGACGATCAGACCGCCTTTGGTTCCACGGTGACCTACCACTGCCTGCCGGGGTATACCGCCAGTGTACCCATCTCTCTTGTCATCTGTCGTGGTTCAGGGCTGTGGGCGGGCAATCTGACCTCTTGTGACCCCGTCGACTGTTCTGACTACCCACCCCTCAGGCATGGGGAGTACATTTTGGACGTCACTGATGGAACCGAGTTCGGAGCTACGATCTCGTATACTTGCTATGATGGGTACAGGAAGTCAGGCCCCGACTCCATCGTGTGTACGGAGACGGGGATGTGGTCCAGCGAGAACCACGCGTGCTTTCCCGTTGAATGCGGCGACCCTCCGAAGGTTGTCAATGGAGAAGCAGTCTTTAATGGCACAGTATTTCAGTCCGAGATATTCTACGAGTGCTTGCCAGGATACCGGCTAGAGGGGTCTAGTATTCTTAGATGTATGGAAACTGCGATGTGGTCTTCACCAGCTCCGGAATGTCGTCCTCTGGACTGCGCAATGCCAAGAATTATTCCCAATGGGCTGGTTTCAGTTAACGCGACGACGTTCCAGAGCAGAGCTCAGTATACGTGTACTAAAGGATACCGTTTGTCTAATAACGAATCCGCTTCTGTGGTGTGTGCAAAGTCAGGTCAGTGGGAAAGCAGCAGCTCGGAGGAGGCTTATTGCGAGTTGGTGAGCTGTGGAGATCCGCCAAGTGTCTTGCATGGAAAGGTCAATTACGACCTTCTGACATACGGCTCGGAGGCTGTGTATATATGCTCACCTGGTTACGAGATCGTAAGTTCGATGTCTGTCATTTGCGGAGACTCCGGCGTCTGGGAGGGCACGATCCCTGACTGCAAGATTATATCTTGTCCGCTACCACCAAAGGTCGAGCATGGGGAGGTAACGTACACCAGCGTAGAACCCGACTCTCTCGTCGAATACTCGTGCGAACCTGGATACAGGCTAGAAGGGGAGAGTACTCTTCAATGCATGCTAGGAGGTTTGTGGTCAGGGGATTCCCCGCGTTGTGTTCTTGTGGAATGCCAGGAACCTCCTCTTGCCCCGTACACGGAAATTACAGAGTCCACAGGAAAAACTGCATCCTACGTGTGTATCAAAGGATATCGCATTTTCGATGATGATGAAGATGATGATGGTGATGATAATGAAGGCGGTGGCGGTAATGTGATTAGCTCTGGCCCGGTGTCTATCACCTGTGGGCAAGACGGAACCTGGCAAGGCCAGCCTCCAGTGTGCGTCATCGTGGCCTGTAACGTTGAGTCTCTCAGCTCCATAGCTCACGCCTTGCTGCCCTTCGACTCCAGGAGCAGCTACACTTACGGCTCGATGGTGTCCTACGTCTGTCTCGAAGGCTACGACATGCGAGGCGACCCGACGCTGACGTGCGACGAGCTGGGCCAGTGGTCCGGCGCAGGCATCTCGCCCCGCTGCATCCCCGTGTCGTGCGGACCCCCGCCGGCCGTCCTGATGGCAGAGCCGGAGGGCACCGACTTCACTTTCGGCCAGACGGTGACGTATGTGTGTGCCCCTGGCCACGACATGGTGGGAGTGCCCGAGATTATGTGCACAGCTTCCGGCGCGTGGACGGCTCCATCCAGCATGTGCCAAGGTGAGTGGACGGTATAATATGGTGTGTAGAGGTAAATCCTGAAGTCAAGGTCACTTCTGTATTTTCTCACTCCACTCACTGCGCACTTTTCTGCCGTTTCTGCATAATTAATTCATGTCGCTGCTTCAATTTATTCCCTTAGTGTTCTTTAACCACAATCTCACTATCTACATCCCTGTTGATGTGCATTAATTTTTTTTTTAATCTGTTAATCCGTTTCTGGCCAGATCTGCTTTGTGGTCTCCCTCCTTCGCCCTTTGAATTATTTTCACAACGCGCACACACACACACACACACACATATACATTCACACTTTCTCTGTCTCTCTCTCTCTCTCTCTCTCTCTCTCTCTCTCTATCTATCTATCTATCTATCT
>JAUEKS010124080.1:0-13578 GCA_031762815.1 Tylodina fungina
CCTAGGAAGATTAACGAGAATGAGAGTAGGTCTGCCAGAATGTATGACCCCTTGGTTTAATTCAGATTGCGAGGAGTCTCAAAGCATGTACCAGAGCTGCCAACCTCAAAAATAATAAATGTGTACTTTGGATGAAAAAAATGTGTATTTCCCCGCAAAAATGTGTACTCCAGCGCGTATCCCATCCCCGAAGCCCATTATCGAAAATATAAAGCAAAACATAACATACCGGTACAGTAGTAGAGTAGTTGGCTGAAGTCTAATGGAGACTGAAGTTGAGGCTTGTAGCCTATAGTAGTACAGTTGACTGAAGTCAGGGCAGGCAGTCTGATGCAGACTGAAGTTGAGTCTAGTATAGTAGTAGTAATTGGCTGAATTCAGGGCAGGCAGTCTGATGCAGACTGAAGTTGAGTCTAGTATAGTAGTAGTAGTTGGCTGAATTCAGGGCAGGCAGTCTGATGCAGACTATAGTTGAGGCTAGGAGTAGTGGTAAGTCTGATGGGGACATAGTACTGTACACACATTATTTACAAATATTTACAACTGTACACTGAGGTGATATTCTATGCCTGAAGAGCCCTGACACTGGAGCTCTCCATGAGCTTCAGTTCTTTAGATGTAAGGCTTTGATTCAGAGGTCCTCCACTAATATGCTTTAAGATCATCAAAGCTTCCAGCGTGGCAACACCCAGACTTGGCCTGAACACTGTTCTGTTTTTTCGCACACATGAAAATACACGTTCACAGTGTGCTGAGCCGTGGGGGATTGTCAGCAAACCTAACAAGGCAAGACATGCTGGCTTTGTCTCAGGGTTGAGCTTAATCATTTCAGACCATGTGTAGTCATCCCTTTCCAACTTTGTGATGGGGATGGTTTGGACTTCTGCAAATGAGTGCAGGACTTCATCCATGGAGTTTGCCTGCAGCAGAATAGGGTACTTAATGACAAGCTTCTCTAATTTGCTTCCCATGGTGTCTTGTGAAACACAATCAGGGTCAGTCACCGAAAGATCTAACAATAGACTGTCAGTAAATGGAAGGTTGGCTTTCAAATATGTTGCTACTGACGTGTAATATTTAACAACATTAGTAAAGAAATCGCACAACTTCTCCCCACTGAAATGGTCTTTCTTCTTGACCAAATAGTCTCTCACCTCCTTCCCAACAAGAATGTCACAATTCATCTTGATGTTATATTTGGAATGAAAATCAACATCTGAGGCAAGGGTGTTGCCACCAAATGCTGATGGTTTAACAAATTGTTTCAAGATGTCCTTTAACAAGCGAAGCATGGAATTTCTGAGCTTTGCTATTTGTGGAGCACTTGTTTGATTTGCTGTCAGGAATCCATGAAAAAGTGAAGATGCATAGCGCAGAAAGAATGAGTACAGCTTAGCAGTTGATGAATTCAGCTTGTCTCCAATGACTTTAACTTTACACTGTGCGTGTTGAGAGGTAGCCTTTTTCTTATCATCTTTCTCCATTTGAAAGAACGAGCGCAATGGCTCCCAGTTTTCGAGGAGACGATCCAAGCACTTGCCTATGCTCAGCCATCGAGTGTTGACGTGCTTCAACATCTTCTTTTGCTCTGTGTCATGAAGGGCCTGCAGAGAAGACAATCCCTGAAGGCGAACAGAGCTCTTCTTAAAATAGTGAAATATATCCACAAGAAGATCAGCAGGAGAAAAAGGTAAACAGTCGGCAGCCTTCTCTGCAGCAAGGTGCACAAGATGAAGGGTACAGCCAGCAAGGAAACAGTCAGGGTTCTTCTTTTTCACGAAAGCAAATACCCCTTTATGCACACCAGTCATGACACTGGCATTGTCTGAACCGAAGGCAATGCAATTGTTCCATGGAATATTATTTACTGTTAAAACAGTGTCTATTAAATTAAAAATGTTCTCCCCTGTCGCGGAGCCTTCACAGACTGGCAAGGAAAGAAGTTCTGAGTCAACAGTGAATGTGTCTGGGTTGACAGTTCGGACAACAAGAGGAAATAACTTGTCTTTCTCATCATTGGAACCGTCTGTAGATAATGTAAACGGTCCATCTCTCATTCTTTGAAATAATTTTTTCTGATGGATCTTAGCCAAGTCCTGAGCTATTGCAGTGGCCTTTGTCCTGCAACACGAAAATTCCTTTGCTATTACACTATCCGGAAACATAGATGTAAAGGCTTTACTGAATTTGTCAGCAGTAGCAATAGGCAGATTAAGCTCAGCAATGAGTCTTACAAAGGTCAGTTCCGCATCACGAGCCTGCTCCTTGATCTTTTGGGCCTTCATATCTGCCGCAGATTTCGTAAATATAGTTGCAACAGATGGCAACTGAACACATGCCTCATGTTCTTTATGTTTGATGCCACTATTGTGGCGCTTGATATCAAATTCCCCTGATTTGCCTATCTGAAAGTCTTTGCTACACAGCTTACAAAATGCATATGTATCACCAAGTCTACTCTTGACAATGAAATTCCATTTCACAGTGTACCTGGGCAGAAATGTTTGCTCACTTTGTTTACATTTTTTAGGTGGGAGTGGTGCAGCCATTGTCACAGTAAAACTAAAGCCTTACAACTTTAGCTGAAGATCAAATTAAATTGCTCTCAATCTTTTCTAATCTAGACTCTAGATCTAGTTGAGATCTAGATATCTAGATCTAGTCTATATCTAGAATCTAAATCTCTCTAAATATATTCTAGATCTAATCTAGATCTATAGATCTACAACTTTTGTACTATTCTAGATTTCTAGTTTTCTATCTCTAGATATAGAAGTAGACTAGATAGCTCTAGTTTCTATCTCTAGATATAGACTTCTTAGATCTCTAGAGATCGAGATTAGATCTACTAGAATCTAAATCTAGCTATAAATCTTAGATGAGACGTAGATCTAATTAATATAATTTATGAACTGTGGAATCCGAAGAAATCACACTAGAAAATAAGCTGAATCAAGATAAAAATCCAAGAAAAGCGTTTATGATGACAAAAGAACAAAGACGAAAGAAAAAAAGTCTGTAGTCAATACCTGCATATCGAACCGTATCTCTAACGGAGGGCCAGATGGAAACAAAGGAGAGCTAGCTATGCACGTGACTTCAGAGGCATGTTCGACGGTCACCATAGCACTTTGAAATATTCGGGAAACGATCGACCGCTTAAAAACGAAAAATGTGTAGTCTAGCCCCTTTTTCGTATCGGCGGTATTTTGGCGTATGGAATGCGTATTTTTCGTACTGGTTGGCAGCTCTGCCCCCCCAATCCCTCCCCTGCTTCTCATTCCCATCCCATTATCTGCAAGGCCTATCAGACTGGGTGCCATTCAGCGAGCGACCCTACCCTAGGCTAAGAGCTATAGCCCTAGGCTAGGCTAGCAGTTACGAAGTAGGCCTAGATCTAGGGCCTACCGAGTACCGACACGGTAAGTGTGTCACGTGCGTCCCGCATTGCTAGCACAGGTCAAACCAACCCCTAAAGCCAATCCCGTGTATTCCCATCATCAGAACGGTATCTCTAGGCATATTAAAAATAGATCTATATTAGTAGGCCTACCGTAAGCTAAGGCCTATTACATCTTTATTTACTGTTGACCTCCCCTTACTGTTTCTCCTCTTTGGCTTTGTATTTTTATATATCGACATTTCTATATATCGGCATCATATCGGGTTCCGAAGGCGTGTCGATATAAGCGGATTACACTGTATATGCTCACGTGGACAAATTACCTACCCAATCTTCTGCCATGTACCGTAGTAAGAATGAAATTTTAAACCCATCTAATTCTAACTGAAAAATGCCTGCTGTTCGCATGAGCTGTATGTACCAGTAAGAAATATATATGATGTTTGTTTACATATTCCTAGCCCCTAGGCTTATCTTCTACAAATTGACGCCAGATTTTTCGGCCAGAAGCCAGGCAGACCTGCCGTTTATCCTGGTTTAATCAGTAAACCCTGATTTTTTTATTAGACATATAAATGCAAATATTTTTTTAGCATTAATTGTAAAAATACTGATTTTTTTTAAAAATTGTCTGTATTCTTCATTGTATTAGCTACTCCTGATTTTTTTCCTCAAACATTGATTTTTTTTTTTGACTGGGTATCCTGATTTTACTTAAAACATTGTGGCAGGTCTGAGCCAGGCTGTTAATGTGTTGTAGCTACCTTTCGTCGCAGGCCTTGTAGTTTTCACCCGAATGTTTTGTTGTAAAAGAGGGGTCGTCACCTCATCCTTTGCAGTCCTCATCCACGTGTTCCTGGCTCCTCCTTTTGATCGATGCCACGTTGTCCCCATTCCTGGCGTGAGGACTATGCGAGGTGCCATTCGAGACAGTGTTTCGAGAGGTGTGTCGATAAGTATATAATATAAAATCATTGACTTAAAAGTGACTATTTTCATCGCTCTCTTGAAATGAATCACAGGAATTCAAGCCCGAGCAGTAAACTAAAATTTGACCAAAAAAATAATTCATGGGTGGAGGGTAAAAATTCTCGTAAGCATGTGAACAACAAATTGTGACTTGTTTATATAATTGCATTCCGTCCTTCATATATTTTATTAGTACATTTTAATAAAATATAAAACAGAAAACAGTTTCCTGTACCTAGTTGCTTTTTTTTCTTTTCATGTGTGCCAAGGTGTGGTCTTAAAGGTGGGTGAATTCAGAATTGGGTGGATCATGTCTTTGTGATGTGAATGAAGTCACAGAGCAAGAATTGTCACTGCAAGTCTTGATAATGATATCATTCTTTTTTTAATTTGCCCGACGTGTTGAGAGAACATGTATTTCATCTTACAATGAACATTTGAACAAACCGTAGATCATTCAAGTTACGTCTATAATGATATAGAAAACGTAAACATGAAGCACAAGACAAACTATCAGCTTCTTTTTGACAAGGAATCAGCTCAAGGAAAAGGAAACAACAGAGAAACATGACAACCACATAAGTAGTGATCAACCTTCTCAACAATCGCAAAAAAAATAGAGAAAATTGAAGTGGTGTTAACTGCAGAGCTTCAGCCTGACGGAAAGAGATAAAGCCAAAATGAAAGACAGTATGTGGATAAAACTTTGTTCACATAGCGTTGAGACATTGCTCGTGGTTATCTCCATGTCATTTTGTCCTTTTGACCTATTTTTAATCAAATATTTTTTTACCTCAGTTCTTGGACACCTGGACACTTCGGGTCATCCAACTCTTCCATTTTTGTCATTATGCTCATTCGATGAAGATATAAAAATGACACCTCTTCATCCACGTGTAACACTTCACTTAATTCAAAGTACATTATATACGGTATATCTCGGGGTTCTTATCTGCTTTATTAATATTTTCATAAATTTGACAAAAATAATCATTTTCAGTCTACTTTAGCTTACAATAGATGTGCACCATGTGAAAATGTTTCCTTTCACTCCTAGAGTTGACAAGGAAAACAGATTATGATTTGTGCAAGCTTTTCTTTACTCTCTTAGTGTAAATCATTCAGGGCTCAATAGCTACATGCACCCTCACTGAGAATATCAATTATGTATTCTTACAGAAAATCTCTTTGCATGCATCAAAATCGAGATTTCACATGACATATTACTATAAATACATTCTATCAGGCTGTTTACAGAGGTGGAAAGAACTCTACATCATTCTCTATGTTACCACATCAATAGATTATAATAAAAGGGGCCTTTGACATTCCTCCTGAAAATGATAATTCTTCTATCTCTTTCTTCCCTCTGAAAGAACTATACATCATTCTCTGTGTCACCACACCAAAAAGTTATAAGAGAGGCCTTTCACGTTCCTCCTGAAAACGATAATTCTTCTGTCTCTTTCTTCCCTCTGAGGGGAAATACATCTGTCGTCTCTTCTCTTTATCTTCCGCCAGCATTTTCTCCTTCTCAAAGTTGGTCAAACTCCTCTGATTCCGCGACTCGCCTCGGTTACCTTTGTACTTTCGACGATATTTTAAACTGCTCACAACTGTGGGATGGTCATGAAAAGCTGTTTGCCCATCAAAAAATGTGTCAGTCTCTGCATCAAAGCGGTGAGGCTCCAGTTGAATGTGAAGGTTTCTGGGAAGGTTTAACTTGGCCATGTCCTCGTATGTCGATCTGTCACGTACTGGGGTAGAGAAGTATGTGATAACATCTTTGATCGTGGTCATCTGAGTTAATTCAGTATTGGGTATAACGTGGTCAAATTCCCTCATTAGACTGGTCAGAAGCTGAAAGAGAAGCAGAAATAGAATGGATTACAATGTTCATATGTTGACAGATATGTGTTCATATGTTGACAGATGTGATGTGTTCATATGTTGACAGATGTCATGTGTTCATATGTTGACAGATGTGATATGTTCATATGTTGACAGATGTGATATGTTCATATGTTGACAGATATGATATGTTCATATATTGACAGATGTCATGTGTTCATATATTGACAGATGTCATGTGTTCATATGTTGACAGATGTGATGTGTTCATATGTTGACAAATGTCATGTGTTCATATGTTGACAGATGTCATGTGTTCATATGTTGACAGATGTCATGTGTTCATATGTTGACAGATGTCATGTGTTCATATGTTGACACATATGATATGTTCATATGTTGACAGATGTCATGTGTTCATACGTTGACAGATATGATATGTTCATATGTTGACAGATGTCATGGGTTCATATGTTGACAGATGTCATGTGTTCATATATTCACAGATGTGATGTGTTCATATGTTGACAGATGTCATGTGTTCATATGTTGACAGATGTCATGTGTTCATATGTTGATGGATGTGATGTGTTCATATGTTGACAGGTGTGATGTGTTCACATGTTGACAGATGTGATGTGTTCATATGTTGAGAGATGTGATGTGTTAATATGTTGATGGATATGATGTGTTCGTATGTTGACAGATGTGATGTGTTCATATTTTGATAAATGTGATATTGTGTCATCACCTTAGTTCTCAGTTCATAAGGGAAATAATAATAATAATAACAACAACAACAGCAGCAACAATAATAATAATGGCAAATTATTATACACATTTCCATTCTAGGAGGGGACGCTCAGTGCACAGAGATAAATCCTTACTTACACAGGCCTAACCTTACTTGAAATAAGAGAGTGGAGCAAGATATGAATAAGAAGATTGTGAGAAGAAATGCAAAAGGTAGGGAGAAATGACACCTTGGTCTAGCCCTTACAATTCAGGAACAGCAGTCAGAGAGCAGATATTGGTGTTGATGATGAAAACAGATTTCTTTTTATTGTTGTTTTTTTTTTGTTGCCCCTTTATCAAACTTCAGATCTTGCCCCCATCCCACGGGACATGAGATACATACTTGAAATTTGACTAATCTGTCATCAAGTTTGTAGTCAGATGTGATGTCATCACCAACAATGGATTCCACAATGGTTGCGATTCTATCCTCCACATTTGCTGGCGGATCATAGCCTCTCACTGAGATTAGGCCTCTACATTGGAAATAAAATAAATTCATTTGCACGTATATATATGTGTGTGAAATGCCTTTACTCAAATACATGTAGCCTGCTTATTCTTTTTAAAAATACAGTTGAGCACGGATAACTCAAACTGGTCAGGGATTTAAAAACGTGTTCGAGTTACTGCGTTGGGTAAAGAACAAACCTGCGCACATAAATATAGAAAACAAGTCGACAAACTTATTAAAAAATACCCACTTTTTGAACATATCTTCACAGATGGCTCAAAATCCGATTCTGCGGTTGGTGTGGCTGCATTTCATTCGCCCGACCACATGCAGATGAGGAGCCTTCCTCCAGCAGCCTCCATCTTTACAGCTAAGGCATCCACCATTGATATGGCGCCAGATATTATAAAAAAATCCGTTAAATCATCCTTTTTAATCCTCTCCGATTCTCTGTCCTGTCTAAAAGCACTCGAGTGCTCTGATACCACTTGTCCTAATATTTTAAAATTACAGTTGAGAATCCACTCACTGATAAATAAGAACAAAAATATAATTATGGCATGGATTCATAGCCATGTCGGAATCAAAGGAAACGAGCAGGTAAACTCTTATGCTAAAGAGGCATCGGACCTGCCCACCACCCTGGGCAGTAAGATCCCTTATAGGGATTTTAAAACAATAATTAAAAAGACAATCTTTTCCACCAGGAAAGACTAATGGTCCTCCCGGATGGAAAACAAGCTCTTTAAAATAAAACCAAGGCTCCAACCTTACGTCTCCACTGGGCTCCAAGGAGGACAGAGGTGGTTTTTAATCGACTGAAAATTGGACACACCTATATTACTCATCGACGCCTTCTTAACGGCAACAACAAACCTTTTTGTATCTCCTGCCACCAACACTTCACAGTCAAACACCTCCTCGTGGAATGTAGTGACTTTAGAGACGTCAGGAACAACGAGAAGCCTTAAGACCCTCTTTAACTTGGTTCCGGCCCACAAAATTCTTGGATTTGTAAAAGCCATGAATATGTTCGATAAGTTGTAACATAGAACCCCCATTTAATTTTTACTCGTCCCTGTAACAAACATCCCTTTTTTATGAATTTTTAAAGAAAAACTGTGCTAAAAGCACTTTTAGCCTAGTTTCTCTCAGAATCTTACGTGAGTGCTAAAAACAAAACGTGTCCCGGCGCCAATATGACCTATAGCTGTCGAAGGAGCCATAAAACACCTAATTAACTAACTAACTTACTGTGATTCGAGATTCGCGTGAAATGCCCCAAACAGAAGAAAAATGTCTTAAAACCAAGGGACACAACTATACCATGTATTCAGCTTTCAACAAAACAACAGTTAACTCCTTATTACACCTCCCCACGTGTTCTATTCTCGTATCAACCTTGGGTTATTAACAGGAATAACAGAGAAAGAAACAGGCCTCCCCCACCGACCCACCCACCGACGCTTGAAGCCGGAGCGTGTCGATTCTATGGCTTACCAACCACCAAGCAAGCCTAGTTGTGTAGGCTTAGCCTACGCCCAAGGTCCCACAAACACGTGTTATGTAATGCATGGTGTAACATGAAGACCCCCAGTCAAGCTAGGCGCACTGCACGGTGCTAACTGATGCTTAGGCCTATTATCATTGTACATTACAAAGAGATAGGCCAGTCCTATCGAGGTTCGAGGGATCCGTGTCTCCGTTCGAGTTTTGCGTAAACAAAACACAAAGGATAAAGAGAAACAAATTCGGGACTTCAGTTTGAGTTTGTGGAGTCCGTGAATTCGAGTTTCATGTGTTCAAGTTCCGCATGCTCGACTGTAGAAACCATAAAGAACAAAAATATAAATAAAGTTATAAAACAACATCAATACTCAACTTGGAATGTTGAATAAGTCAAAGAATTACCGGGACAACACAAACTAAATAGTACAGTGCTAAACATCAATGTAAAAATAAACTGTACGTTTTTTTCTTTAAAGACTCAAGTCTGGAAACAGTTGATGGACCATCATGCTCAGACAACTTCCTGGGTTGTACTGCTTCATCTGGGTCATCTTTTCTTTTGGAACCTTTGAAAAATCTCGTCCATGAAGAAGCCTGTGGAACAATAAACTTTGTATAGCAAAACGTTTATATCAAAGCTATCTATTAACTATGGTGCCTAGTGGATAGAACGCTGGACTGTAGACCGAGAGGTACCGTGTTCGAGGCCCACCGGCAGCACATGTGTTATTCCTTAATTAAGCAATAAAATTTATCCCCCATTGCTTCACTCAACCCAGGTGAAAATGAGCACAGCTCCGGCTGAAAAAGTATTCTGTGATAAACTAGGATCCTATCCAGAAATTGATGGATAAAATCAGACACGTCATGCTAAGGAAATTGGGATAAGCTCTGACCCTAAGAGCCGAATGGCTCAAAAGGACTATTTTTATCTATAAACATATTCGGATATAAATCTCTGCTGCATAAAGAAGAAAACTTTGCAACAGATGTTTGCTTCGTTATGTATTGAATTATTCAGATAGTTTTAATAAATAGGTTCAAATATTTCTTATTTAAATGCCTCCATTAAAGCCATGTGTATACCATCCAGTATGGGCTTTGATGGCTTTATTCAAGTTCACATCATTTGAACAAAAACACCATATCGTCGATTTTAAGCAGTGTCCATGGTGTCTGAGATAAGCCAGTTCTGTAACCTTCCTGAGTCTCATGTTCATAGTATTTGAAGAGCTTTGTTAAACAGCCGGCTGTTCTTCCTGAGAGCATCCAAGTGTTACAAGATACCTTAGGCTTTCATTACCCGTTCACTGATTACATGGGTTATCCCACGATGCCAAATGTTACAGGATACCCGCAGCTTTCATTATCCGTTCACTGATCACATGGGTTTATGCGGATTCCACAGATACACGGAAAATCATCACCACTGAACAAAGAAAGGTCAGTATGATTTGTGTACCATAGTAGACATTAGACAATGGCAGATGCAATGTCCCAGCATGCCAGAAAAAATAAAAGACAAGGAGCATGCGCTCAGCATAAAGACAAATATTAAATTATAGCTGCATTCATGGAACATGGAGCTACGGACAGCAGTATACACATCATGCTGATTGGTCCAAATTTCATCAGGCTCGTGACCTACTTTATGAGGTGTCACGATAAACATTGCAACATGTGCGTGCTAGTCTAGCATATCTTGACTGTAAGTTGGGCAAGTCGAGAGGCCTACCAAAAACGTGTCCCCTAATCATTGCATCCTGCATGAGTGTTGCCAAATATAGGTAGCGCGGTAGCTTATAGAAATAACTCTCTTTAGTATGAAGATCTAATATTGATGTTTTTAAGATAAAAGCTCTAAAAATACCCGTACATAATTTAGACTAATTTCCACAGGCAGCGAGTTCCAGAGTCAAACAGTAGGCCTACATGTGCTAGGGTAAAAGAAATGTTAAATAGCATTAATCTTAGATGCTGGTATGGCTTATTGTCTCAATTTTTCTAGATGTGAAACTGTTGGTGGTGAGGTAATTGAAATGGATGCCAATCTATAGATCTAGATCTACCACTTATCTTTGACTTAATTGCCTTGTTCTACAAAAGGTGTATTGATATTCCTCACTGGCTGTTACCGGTATGCGGTCACATTGGGCATGCAAAAAAATGTAGAAACGGTCTGATGGAAGTGCCAAAAGTCGAGAGGTGACAAAAGAGGAAGTGGCCCGAAGTGGAAAAACACGCACGCAACCGGAAGTGCTGACGACAAAGACAAAATTTGGACCAATCAGCGTGATGTGTAATACTGCTGTCCGTAGCCCCATGCATTCATGGACATGCAACTCTGCTTGCTTCGGCACTCAATCCACCTTCCTTAGAAGACCATTTCACATTGCAAGCCAAGAGCTTCAAGCACTTTAAATCCTTTATTGCAATTGGAGTAACTATCAAAATGGAATTGTGATCCTTCAAAGTAAATTCAATGCTCGTATATTACAACTGAGTACAGTAGGTCTAGATCTGGATCGTACAAAAACAGATGTAGGCCTAGCAACCTCATTTATACACATTATCCACAACAACTGAAGAAACACAGTTCACTAAGTATGCCATATCAGGTTCAAAGACTGTGCCAATGCACTTAGGCCTCGCCTAGGATAGATTCAGTTTGAGCAGAAATCATGATTTATTTTTTTATTTCTTATGAAGTAAACCCTCCCAGTGCTTATCTCCCCTACATCACACCGCCAAATCTAGGCTCCCCTCGCCTCGATCTCGCTTAGCCCACCGTGACCCGTTGCCCAGGCCAGTCAGCTGACTACTTTTATGATTCATGGTGTGACAATTTAGGGCAACAACTCCAATCAAACCGCACTGCTGCAAACCTGATAACCCAAACATATTTATGATGAAGTCACACGCCTCTTGATCTCAGCTAATTTTCGTCAAAGCATGGCTTATGTGATATAACAAGAGGCCTATAACCCCAATGCCGCTCTCCTTGTCTCCACTTGTTACACATTTTGCCATAACTTGGCATTCAGAAGACAAGGTCTACTCTTAGATCTAGTCAAAAACTGCATTGAAGCCCTAACACTTGCTTCCCCGCCCACCCCACTTCCACACACGCCAAGCCCAAGCCACATGCCCATTCATTGAATCACTCCTAGTCCTAGGATTCTTTGTTCTAGGCTTAACAATAAAGTAATATTGGAATGTATCAAGGTGTAAACAACAAACTCAGCACTGAGTGACCAGTGACAGCACAATCGGATAAGACCCCGCCCCTTCCCCCAATTAAATAGTGGTCCAATCCTATGCAAATTAGCATTCATTGTTTTGGCACGAGTGTCTGACCCATCAGAAGCGTTGTTATTGTCAAACTAAACCAATAGAACAATATAGAAGACGATAATAGGCCTACATGTAGGCTACAGTATTTCTGAAGTCACCCACCGTGCACGGAAAAACACTGTCTGCACAGGACAAGGGTAGGGAAATAAAGACGGAATAAAACATCGCTAGCAGGTAAACGCTAGTGTTGGGGTTGCGGACTGATTGTCTCAGTGCCCACAAAACAGCCCACTGGAAATGGATCTGCAGACATAACGCATGCGGACTATTGCGGACTGCGGACGGCAAAAACCCCGCCAATTCGACCACTGCCTTGAAATGCCTTGCTTTTTCAGTTTCCTCTGGTCCTGGCTCGTGTGGAGTCGCCTTGTCCTATTGGAGATGGACGTTTAAAACCTAGGTCCCACCTCTGATATAACCTTAAATGTGTTGGAATGGGGTGTAAAACTCAAATCATTCATTCATTCACATTGTTATACATTTCAAAGGGGACCAAAAACCTGATAACTGATTTGAGCCAGCCAGTGTCTGTGGTATCGATGTCACTGTTATCGAATAAACTTGAACGAAATATAGTCAATCAATCATTCCTCTTCCGTTAGCCAAGGAAAAAAAGAGAACAAATTTACCACCGTGACGACCGAAAGCGCTATAAGAGGCATGTTTATGTTTTCTATTCAAACATCAGTTTCAACACTATAATTGTTTCTTGTTGTCTAAGTTCTGTCAGTTCTATATCAATACGTGTATTTCCTCATACTGATGATTTGTTCCTGTTTTATGTAATGTGCAGATGGTGTCGGCTATTAAACTGGCCTCACAATTTTCCTTTATGCGTCTCCTTCAAATGGCGTTTGTCATTGTGTAGGTTGCGGCGAGTCGGTATTTGAAGTTTCTGTAGAAATGTCATCCAGCTCTTCGTATAGTAAGGCGATACATAATGATAAACATGGACACGTAAAAATAAGTCATTCTGTGCCGATGCTTTTATAAGTCAGTGGATTTTAAAGATCTTGTCTACTTGAAGAAGTTGAAATTGAAACAAATTCATGTGAGTGATTTCATGTTCACGTTCATAATAAATTGGGTGAATGGTTTTTACGATGCGTCTACAGTTTCAGTGGGTCAGAAGACGTGACAAATTTTAAAATAGCACTATTGAGTGGCTTTGGAATCGAAACTACCGTGCATGACAACAAGTCACCAGGTGAAGAAGGAACGGTTGAAATCTCCAACACCACGT
>JAUEKS010125185.1:0-14643 GCA_031762815.1 Tylodina fungina
CCCCCCCCCCCACACACACACACACACACACTCATGATTTGATATTCATGCAAAACCAAAGTGAATGTGTTTGCCCAAATCTCATTCTGTTATCACTTCTACATCTGTTTTCTCTGTCACACATGACATTAAGATACACGTACCTTAACTCATTCCATGCCAATCGACGATATATCGTTGATAAGGGTGGCTGCGGTTATGCCAGTCGACAGTGATATGGTTTTCTCATCTATTTTTTCTTTCCTTAGTATCGGAATGAAACTTTTACATGATTTTATAAGGAAGATAACTCTTGGAAATCATTTTGTAGACGGGAAGTTTACGGCGAGTAGCCTTTCTGTTGATTTTTACTGTGTTTTTATCACGAAAACGTCGCCCTCATTTTTACTCAAACCATAACAATGGACACACCCACTGCAGGTCCATCTGGTTTATCCAACAACCCTAGATCTATCTCTAGATCTACAACTCAGGCTGGCACAAACATGGAAATGCCCTTGGCATGGATTGAGTTAAACGTGTATGAACATTTTGTTTCATTATGAGCAGTTCTCTAACTAACCTCTGTTTTTTTAATATCATTAATTTAATAACAAATAAAATTGGGGTCTTATCTATTGACAAGGTTTCAGAATATAGTCTTGAAATTACTAACTTGCATGTATGTATAAATATATATAGCATACTTGATCATAATGGAGCATAGCACTTGGTTGGTTATAGGAGGTTACAAAGGAATCATAAGGGAATCATAATTATTGGATAATAATTATATAAGAAATAAAGAATAAAAAGTAGGAGAGGATTGTTAAGGTTTGATGATGAGGGTGATGTCGAACTAAAAAATGATGAGAGGAAATCAGAGTTATGTTTTTTGCGAGACATGC
Source organism: Tylodina fungina (assembly GCA_031762815.1). Taxonomy (NCBI): domain Eukaryota; kingdom Metazoa; phylum Mollusca; class Gastropoda; order Umbraculida; family Tylodinidae; genus Tylodina; species Tylodina fungina. The sequence continues at coordinate 888 of JAUEKS010125185.1, forward strand.
TGAATGCTGGTGGTTGAGCAGATGTCTTTAGAATTGGGAGTGGATGATGCCATTTTAAGGATTGCTGCCCATATTAAGTATTAATAATATATCTAGGGAAATTTGGGTGGGAGGGGTTGTGAATTATGTGTGGTGAGCAATAATATGCTCACAGAAACATTTGATTTGAGACACAATTTCAGAGACATATGGGATAGAAGAGGGATGGGGATGGCTTGGTGGATGACTAAGGTGGTACTGAGGGAGCACAGGAAGAGATGGAAAGTATTTTCTTTTGGGATAATGAGTGAAATAGATGAAGTAAAAGGTAAAGGTAGTCCCATAACCTTTCGGTCGTAGGAGAATGAAGTATTTGAGCCTTCATTGTTCTTGGGCCAGCATATTGAGGCGGTGCCCAGTCCACTCCCTCACTGTCTTTACTGTCCCCGACCCTGAAAAGAATCAGGTAACCATTTACAGCTGGGTAGACTGGAGAGCACATGGACTGGAGAGCAATAAATTGCCCTGCACGGGATTAGGTGAAGTAGTTCAGGATAAAATGGGTGGGACATTTACTTGGGAGGGATGTTGATGACTGGACTGGGAGGTATGTAAACTATGAAGTTGTAGGGTATGAGGTCAAGAGGGAGGCCTACATTGGCTGGGAACAAATGGGTATAGCATGATATGAAATTATGGGATTTTATTGTAAAATATTGATTTAAATGAAAATTCTAAATGTGGCTTAGGTCTTCTGGACTTACTTCATTTATTTTTACTAATATCTACAGTGTGGGTGAAAAGTAAGTACCTTGTGGAAAATATTTTTTAAATCTTAATTAATGGCTCAACTCTCATGAACTTTAAGTTACACAAACTTAATTATATAGGACAAGTACTGAAAGTCTAAAATTCAATGTAGGCGCCAGTGTTTTCTATTTACTTGCGGAGACGTGCAGGCACCAGATTGATTGATTTCTCTAAAAATATTTGCAGTATATTCGTTAAAACGCAATGCACACACTCTTCAAGTTTGTCGAGTTTCTATGGTTTTGTTCAGTAGAATAGCTCTTTTGCCCATCCCCACAGAAAAAAGTCACACGGTGTCAGGTCAGGGCTACGTGCAGGTCACTCAAGAGCCCTTGTGTGCATAGCCAAATTCCTGAAGTTGTTCATCCAGCCAATTTCGAACTGGTCGAGCAAAGTGGGGAGGTGCACCATCCTCCATAAATATCAGCTGGTTGTAACTGTCTCAGGTAGATATGACAGGCCAGACATCCTCTTGGAACATATGCAGATAACATTCGCCATTCATTGTTTCTAGGGACAGAAATGGGCCGACAATTTGAGAAGAGGTTATCCTGCACCAGACTGTGACTTTCTGTCGATTTTGAGTTTTTTCAGTTGTGGCAAGTGGATCTTCGGAAGCCCAATAGTGACAATTATGGCAGTTTTCAAATCCATTGATGTAAAAGACAGCCTCATCTGACCTCAGGATGTTATTGAAAAGCTCTGGACATTTTTCATGCCAGGCCATCATTCTTTCCCCATATGCCATTCGGCGGTCGCAATGATCAAAAGAAAGAACTTGGCAGTAGTGAGGCTTTCAAGGGCGAAAACCTAGCTTTTTCTTCAGCACAGATTGGACACCTTGTCGCGTCGACTTTTGGGGACTTTGAGTGAAAAGATTTCTTACAACATTCACATTTTCCCTTGACCCAAACTTTGATGGGCGCCCTGTTTTAGGAGCGTCTTTTACATTATCTGATGTCATTAGCTTTACATGACAATTTCTAATTGTCTGGGGGTTATCAAAGCATTTCGACCATGCTGCTGCCTCCACCATCTATGGACCTCAACAACAGATTTAGTGACTTCAAATTGAGCGGCTACTTGAGCTCTTTGTTGCAATGTTAAACGATGCGCCATTTTGAGCTTTTAACACAAAAACAGAAAAGTGGGATTTTGTAAATGTGTTAAAATGTAAGCGAAACAAAAAATAAAAGACAAAACAAGTACATGAGCCAGTCCTACATCCTAAAGATTATATAAAAACTAAAATGAAGAAAATCCAGCAATATTTAACGAAACTATGAATTCTTTTCACTAGGTACTTACATTTCACGCACCCTATATTTCATCCACATGCATTCTATGTTAAACCTGACAAAGCACCCTAAACTTGTGACCATCATTCGAAATATATGAGCATTTTAGATTGAAAAATGTTACAGCAGCTTTTCTAGTTCCCCATGATTTCTACTTTCAAATATAATTTGGTTATGAGAATGAGTCTCTGAATTGTACTTTTGATTGTCTGTCATTTCAGTTGCAGCATTGTTCTGTTTTGAAAGAATAAGGATGAATTTTATTTTGCTTTTTGAAGACCCTGCATAGACATCTGATGCCACTATGTTCAATTGTCTTTTTCACTTAGTGATGCTTGGTATTTGGTCTTTGGTGCACATATCTGGTCTCAAATGGTATACAATGTGGTTTCATACAAATATTTTGAACTGGTTCTGTCTTGTCTTTTAGAACATTAAGTGAATGCAGAATTTATTTTCAGCACCAATTTAACTATCTGTATTTAATTTTTTAAAATTCATGGCAAATATTAAAATCAGATGATATGAAAAGACTAAGAGTATATATTATCTTATAATAACTGTATATTCAAATTTCATTGTTTGGTTTAGTTGGTATTAAATTTATATTGTATAATATTACTATCATGTATATTTACACACACACACACACACACACACACACACACACACACACACACACGTACACACACACACACATATTTATTTATTGGTTACACTGATAATTCCAAGTAGAATAAAGGAACTGACATTTTTGCTCCAATAAAAAGTTTAGCTTACAGATTTATAAAAACGTATTTTTTTTCTTTTTTTCACAGAATTCGTCTTCCCAGGCTTTGGCATTGATACCTGCCGAAGTATGGTGTCTATGCATGATGTATCCTTGCAATATTTTATGAATGTAAAGGAAGTGCTGGTAACTTACATTGGCTGTAATTAACTAAGCCAGCCAATACCAGAAGTATCTGGCTTTAGAGGTAGCTGGCTGTTATTCAATGGTCTACATAGCCAATGAATTTTCAAAGCTTAAAAACACAAACTTTGCTGTTTCATAGTCATCTTGCATGGTGAATAAGCTGCAGAAAATTGCTCATAGCTTAAAAAGAATGAATACTCTACTTTAGCCTTAACTTAACTGTAGGGTGATCTTTCTGGCAAGTTGGGCTATGAGGAATTCAAGGACCTGTGGAATGATTTGAGGAGGTGGAAGGTAAGCCTTTGGTCCTCATTCATTTTCCAGATTTTTAAAAAAATCAATTTTATCATACAGTATAATCACAATAGAGTGAGTGTTTAGGAAAAAAGTTTGACAGTAGCACAGAGTACGAATTGATAAGTAGCACAGGTAGCAGATGTTCTGTCTGAAGATATAAGGTTCCGGGTTCAATCTCTGGTCTGGATAGGATGAATTTTTGTTGTTAAATAAAATTATCCCTGGCTCAAATTGGCTAGTGAGGAGTCTTGACGCTAAAATCCCCAATGGAGACAGGCTATAAACTAGGAGGTCCCATGTGTAAGCGTAAATTGCGCACATTGACAGTTGGCAGTTGAAAATCAGAAGAATAGGGCATGTATAGCCAAAATTTCAAGTCTTTAAGTTTTACCCATTATTTCTTACCCCATGTTGCTGATCCTTTCCCAGCCACCAAAGTGTGGAAAAATGGAGAAGGTTGGTGTTAGGAAATATCCAGCGGTAAAAATAAACTGTCGAAGCCTGAATGAATGAAAATTTGCTGTGGCGACCCCTGAAAAAAGGGAACAGCCCAAAGAAGAAGACTGGACATTATTTATGAGCCATTTCACTTAGTGCATTTGTGATAAAAAATATTTTTCAATGTGATATATTCTGATCAACAACCTAAATGTATATTTTTGCATACAATAACTATTTCTCTCACAGTTAAAGGATGGCAGAGTATTGTTACCAGATTGTGATCTTCTTCTACTTCTTCTTCACATATACTGACTGACTCAAGTCATTGCGCATGTCGAAGTGATTGGATCTTTTACAGCATCTTGCTTCTGGATCTTGCATCTTTTACTGATGAATATCATTTCTCATTTTTCAGGGAGTTTTCAAAGAATTTGATAAAGACGCAAGTGGAAACTTATCATCCTTCGAGTTGAGAACTGCTCTCAACCATGTCGGTGAGTAAATTAAAAACATAACTTCCCCTATATAACACATTGATCAGTAGAATAGAAATGCAACTGCTACTAGGAGTGAAGTATAACTTTGGTGTTGAATAGAACACTACTACTAGGAGTGAAGTATATATACTATAACACTTGGAGTGTGAAATTTTCCTTGGAGAATTGTTGCATTACACCGCACAATATCATTTTCCTTCATCTTTGGGTATCATGTATATTAAAGGATGCAATATGCCATTGCAGATATTCAATGGAACACATGTTGTTTATTCAGTTGTTGATTTATTTCACATATAACATGTTGTTGAATTTAAAACTTATTCATTTCAATCTGATTACATTGATGAAGTGTTCCATAATGTTGGCTGTCCTTAAGACATGTCTGGTTGTCCTTGCCTCAGTTTCAGATGTCATTGATACCTTTTCCAAGAAGCATAATCTGTCACCTCTAATTTCTTCGGATTTTTTTACTGATTGCCTGACATTATACAGTGTATGCATGTCTTATACATGTGTGTAATATGTCTACATATTTCAATATTTGGGACTCTTCATCTTAGAATATATAGTGAGGCTGAACATCCAGTATAATATTAGAAGCCAATTTTTGGAAAAGCAAATGCAGAGACATCTGTAGTCTATTAAAATCTGGAAGGATATTCTGCTATCAACATCTGCACCTAAACAAAAAGATCCTGCTAAATGGATAAATGATGTCTAAGCTTTAAAATTAGAGATGATTTGAAATGTCATCTTATGGTGCTGCTTTTCCTTTGTTTACTTCAGTACTGAATCTTCTAATGGCTGATTGATGTTTTCATTTTATATTCACTTATGGCTCAAAATGTTATATAATATAAAGGAATATTTTTTTTAGGTTAGAGGTCAGGGACAAAAGGCTCTTTAGTCCATTTGTCTTTACTGTCCTGTCTTAGAGTATCTGAAGTTTCACATCTGGATTAGCAAGATTATCATTTATATGCTGTACATTGTTTATGAATATTGTGAGTTCATTGTTTGAAATAATATTATGTTTCTTCCCAGGTTTCCATCTCAGTAACCGTACATTCAGATCCCTAGTAATGCGTTACAGGTAAATAAGAATAAATTAAAATAAAATTGTGTGTGTGTGTGTGTATATATATATATATATATATATATATATATATATATAATAGATAGATATGGCACGACCATAGTTTTCTCAGTGTGTGGTGTGTGAATGAATATGTGACACCCCTTTTCTTGAAAGCTGGATTGGCCAAGTGGTTAGAACATTTGCCTTTCCCTCAGGAGACCAGGACTCAATCCCAGAGCTAGCTAACCTCAGATATGTTCTCACTTATATGTGCTTTCCAGTCTACAAGATTGGGTACGGTATCAGTCGTGAGGTAACTAAATGAGCACCACCATCAGTACGTGAACTTAAGAGAATGAAACTCAATTCTTCATTCCCCTACAACTGAAATGTTATAGCTCTACCTGCCTACCCCTTTTCTCAGTTGTGTACCAATCTTAATCACAAAGAAAAATAATATTCTTGACTTAATTATATATGTGTAACTTGTATGAATCTTCTACTTGTACAATCAAGAATGTTTAGGTAAATACATAGAAGGTGGACTGATGTGTAATAGGAATATGTTTTTTTCTTAGAACATTTTTATAAAAGATAATTTTAGTTGCCATATCTTTACTGTTTCTGTCATAATCTTTTTTTTGTCATCAACAGCAACAAAAATAGCCTGATTGAATTTGGCGACTTTATCATGTGCACAATAAGACTCAAGACAATGCTGAGTAAGAGCTTTATACTTACTAATCATAAATAATGAGACAACAGGGTGACACTATATTTTAAGAACTTGGAATTGTATTTTAATGTTCCTTACTTCTAGTGTCTGGTAAAAAATTACATGTCACTGTCTATACATGCCGGCTAGTAAGTTTTGAAATTGTTTTCCTGAAAACTCAGATTGGTTGGGTAATATGAGGCCTTGATTATAACAGTTTTAGTGTATGAGTCTTGAGTGATTATTACAGTCCAACACCAACTGATTTTTAAGCGGCTATTTCTTTTTCCATTTTAGCATCCTTCAGAGGTCATGATCCTGAGAACTCAGGATTTGCCCCTTACGACATTGATAGTGTGAGTACCATTATTTACCTTTCAATAATGGATAGTGTACTGCCATGGAAATTCTTAGTATTTAATAATATTGAGCATGTATGAATTTAATTTTGCTTTATCTTTCGGTGTTAACATTTGTTCTTTAATTTCTGTAGTATATTATAGCAAATAAAGTTGTCTGGATTGAGAAGTGAGAGACTGGTGGACTGACATTATGTGTAATTCTAACTCACATAAACTAACTCACATGTGCATGGATTTCTTACCTATTTCAAATTTTGTTACTTTCTTTTAAAGATTTTAAAGTTGTAACTTGTTTATCCTGACAACTGAGGAGAGGCAATAATGATGTTATGGTGGATAAGGAGAAGAGGGTGATTGTATTAGAACAGCCTGGGGGAATTAAAGACTGATATTGGGGAACTGAAGTGTGTTTGGAAGAATTTAACGAATAGCTTAGTATTGTTATATATGACTGGGATAACAACGTAGCCGCCTCTTCAGTTCATTTCTGTTATATTCATGAAGAGGAGTCAAAGGAAGCTTTTCACACTTTTCCTCTCAGCAAGTTGGTGAACTTGGATATTTGGACTATTTTTCTAACGGAATTCAATCCTGAATCTGATTTATGGACAAATCCCAGTACTGGTAGGAGCTGAATATGACTGAGCACTAGGGAGGTCACAATATATTGCACAACTTACTATCTACCGTGGTGGCGATCTCGATAGGTGCTGACCACAGTTACTTCGTATGTAACAGGGATTTAATAGCATGGTAATTTAAGGTACAGTGATCCCTCACAGACAAATCCACAAAGCAACCAAGATAACACCGGATGGTGTCACTGAAAACCAGATTGACCACTTCTGCATCTTACATAAATTTTGATGCTCACTGGAAGACGTTAGTATGATAAGGGGAGCTGATGTGGGGTCAGACCATCATCTTATTATGGCTAAACTCACTCAGACTATAACAATACAGGAGAGATAGCAAGGAGGTGAGGCAAAATTTCAAGTAAGCTTACTAAAGGGCACACAGAAAAGAGATGAATTTAAATTGGCACTAAATAACAGATATCAACCCCTTCAAACCCTACCTGATAATGAAGACATCAATGCAAATTAGAATTTGGTTAAGGAGACATTACAAATGCCCGTCAAAAGGTTATTACGCTGCCACCATGTTGTACGTACCTCGTTGACTTCCCGTTGTTTCCAGTTGTTAGTTCCCGTACTTCCTTTAGTCGCCAGGTTTCCCCCATAGTGTGTGCCAAGTACCGATACATGTTGTACACTCCACAGTCTGGATTAATAGAGAATTTAGCCTCAAAGTTTGTGTGTTCAAGTTGCCATAGCATGGACTGGGCTATCAGGATTCAGTGATGAGAGTGGCGTTAAGACTTGATAACCATACACTCTTCGATAGGGCATCAGAGTTCTGTTATCTGGGAGACAGGGTGAACTTTTGTTGTGGCACAGAGGTTTGTAGTTGTCTTAAGAATAACAAAGCATTACAGTAAGAAGCAGATGGTTCAAAGGTTCTGGGAATTAGTGCTTATATCAGGTAAATATTAAAGTGTCGAGGGGGAAGTTTCATAACATATGTGAGAAACGAAATGGCAGTTGAGAAATCTCCAAGTTCTGAGAAGGCTTCTGAAGACATGCTGATTAAAATAGAGATGAGAATGGATACATGGATGACTGTAGTGACACTCACTTAATACTACTAATTAATCAGAAATTAAGGGTTTTTTTTGGTATCAATGGGATAGACGAGGTATTCCATCCTACAAAGTTAAAATGGTTGGGACATGCACATATATTTTGGGCAGGTACGGATTGGAAAATATGCAAAATTGGTAATTGAATGGATGTGACGAAGGTGTAGACCTAAACTACCCTGGAATAAATTGGTTGGGCAGGATATGGAACTAAGGGGTTTGAGTGTGGAGGATGCAATGTATAGGGATAAATGGTGTCTCGGGCTACTCCCTGTAATCAGGGAAATTGCTATACAAACTAGTGATGAATGTGGTACTGACCAGGCCTGTGTGAAATCTCTGGCTACACCTTTGAAAGCATTTTAATATATTTTTTTTCATTTACCTTTATCCTTTCAGTTTATCCAAACTACGATGTATTCTTAAATTTGCTGCTGCAAGAACCAGTATGACTCCAAGGTTCAAATCATGGATGTGGCAATGTCATCCCACAGATAAGATTGTGTTGCAGATGTCATGGATATCTAACTCTATATATAGTTTTTATGAATAAAGTCTGCTGCTTGCCATGATTTCTGTTTGAACTGTAGCTGTTTTTCTTAACATTTTATGTTACTTATGTGTATCAAATGTCAAGATATTTGTTTACTTCTGGTTTTCAGTGAAAAAATAATGCAAAATGAAGTGCAACCATTTTATCTATATTAGATCATCAGTTTCAATAAACTAATATGGCAAGATACAGTAGTGAATTTCTTTGAGAAAAAACATTTGCGTTTGTTCTTCCTAAGATTTAGTTTATTATATTTACCTCAGACACATTCATTATATCACAGCATGATAATAATGTGACTCCACATTAATTACTAGATCTAGTGATATAAAAATATATGCATCTTCTACATTCAAATTATGTCATGAAAAATATCTTGAGCTGAAATTTGTTTACATACTTTTATTTAATTGTCATGCAACTGTAAGGATATATAAAGAGAGGAAGTAAATGCAGTCATACTTAGTCATAGAAGCAAATTTGCCCTACTAAACATTCAATTATGAACAGTTTTTGGTAATGCTTTTTAAGAATTTAAATGAAATAAATTTCGATCTGATGGCAAAAGGCTAATTATTGCTTGTGTAAACTAGCACAGAAAGCATAACATGCATTCTGCTTTGAAGGAGGGATGGAGTGTTGGGGATAAGATAGGGTCCTAGATTGTCACAGCAATTGTCATTTTTAAGCTTTGAGTGCTTTTCATCTTCTACATCCATGCTTCAGGTGTTTAGGAAATAATAGCCTTTATCGACTTTACAGTCTTCAGATCTCAATTTGACATTATATGGACTTTTATTATGGAATGATGAATAAATGTTTTTTATAGCATAGAAATGGGGGCTTGCAATCTTGTGGTTACAAGTTTTTGTTTCATGTATTGTGGGTTTTATACACTGGATAATTAAAGTTTTATACCGCTAATGTATGTCCCGCTCATACTAGCCACAAGTGTGTTTGTTAACATTTAGTTGATAGTGCAATACATTGGACATGACTAATTGTTCAAATTGAAATAGCAGTTCAAATCAGTGTTTTCTGCTCTTTGCCAAGTAAGTGCAGTGACTTCATCAAGCATCTTGCTGTATATAATATTTATTACCGTACATGTTGAGTGTTATAATTTATTTTCTTTTTTAAACTGTGAATAACAAGAAATGCTTTTCAGTTTGCTACTTTTTAAAGTTTTCAGTTGTGATAATTTAATACATACACACATCAGTAAGGCAATATGCAAAACTTATAGGTTTTAAATGTTGGCTCTTACAGTTGATATTTGTCTGGTGTAACTCATTGGCTTTGCATTTAACCATTTGACTTGATCCAGGTACTCTTCATAAAAAAGTCAGCAATTTGTTTAATTTGTATATTTTAGATGTTTTTGTACTCATGAATATATTCTTATTCCTTTTTATCCCATAATTATTGTGCTATGTAATATCAAACAAGATGAGATTCTTTGTGATTGCTTTGGTAATTAGTTACGGGTGCAAATGCTTTCAAGAGTTAATTGCCCTGTATTGAAATGAGTTCCTCTGCCCCAGCTTCCCTTTTTAATGTTTTTACCCTTGGAAGTTTTCGTAAGAACACTTGTATCCTGCTGATGATATTATCAACACCTAGGCGATATTTGTATTTCCTCAAATGTTTTCTTTTCACTTCTTGTAGTTTGTATACACCTTGTGTACCACCTAAGTGAAAGCAGTAGGCTGCCACCATTTTACCTTTCAAACTATACCTACACATATATCACAATCAACCCTTCTAGAGGGGCGCTGTCAAAACTAAGAAATCTCCTATAAGTTATGCTTTTAAATTATAAATATTTATAGTGCCTTTTAGTATCTTAGTTTTGTTTGAATTGGTTATTAATGAAAACAATTAAATTTTCCCTATTATTACCACAATTATTATTATAACTATTAAATACTGCTACTTGTGAAATCAACAGACTTCATTTTTCATCATTTTCTAAGAAAGTGTTGCCTGCCTATTATCAACAATTTATGTGTCAGTAATTACATGGACTTTAGACAACACACAAAATTTAAGGGGCGTGATGGCATAGTCGTTGAGTGTTGGACTACAGACTGCAAGGTACAGGTTTGAATCCCACTGGTGGCTTCTTTTGTATTTATGCATCACAGATAGGTTTTGCTGAGGAGGAGGAGGATCAATTCTGGGACCTCCTTGTGTGTGTGTATGTGTGTGTGGGGGGAGGGGAGGTTTTGCTGAGGAGAAGGATCAATTCTGGGACCTCCTTGTGTGTATGAATGTGTGTGTGTGGGGAGGGGGGGGGGGGTGTTACATGGAAAGTTTGCAAATAGGGAAAGAAGCCATGAGGAAATTAGAATTCTGGAATTTTCTGATGGGCTGGGTCTTACTGCAGGCAACACACAATTTCAAAGAAAGAAAAGGAAATTTTAAACATCCTTATCAGGGAATAATAATAGCGTGATTGACCATATCCTGGTGAGAAAGGTAGACAAGAACAAGTTCCTAAATATAAAAGTTAAAGTAGCAGAAGGTGAGCTGGATTGGCTAAGTGGTTAGAGCACTTTCCTTTCACCTCGGCGACCGGGGTCCGATTCCCTTGCAGGGTAATTTATTGCTCTCACATCCATGTGCTCTCCAGTCTACCCAGCTGTACCTGATCCTCTTCAGGGTCGGGGACGGTAAAGACAACGAGGGAGAGGACTGGGCACCACCCTCAATATGCTGGTCCTAGAACAATGAAGGCTCTAACACTTCATTCCCCTACGAACGAAAGGTTATGGGACTAAAATAAAAGTAGCAGAAGAGTGTATGACAACAGAAGCCTGTATGATATATCATATCAAAGGAGCACCCTGGACAAGGCAATGTAGGATTAGGATATGGAGGTCAAGAAATGACAAGGTTAAAGCAGAGTTTTAAACAAACTGGATAGAAAGCTACGAATTTAAAAATACTAGTTTAAATGATATTAGGGGCATGATAAAGAATCGATCAAGATGGAAAGATCCAAAGTAAGATTAACGCCTTTGAAGTGATGTGCCTCAGGGAAACATTAAACATCACAAGAAGAGACAGAATAAGCAATGAGACCCATAGTTTGGAATTTACAGAAAAACAAAAAGTGAAATGGTTCGGACAAAAAGGCAGACGGATACAAGGGAAGAGGCAGGCCCAAGAAAAGATAGATAGATGAAGTAAGAGAAGTAGAATGGTTTACAAGATAATGCAGCAAATGTTTAGGAAAAGACTAGAGGTCTCAGAAGACAAAAAGAAACCACTGTAATGAAAAGGTTAAGACAGCAATAGCATAACATGATGTTAAAGAGAGTGGTTCAAATCCAAGGAAAAACGAACAAATAGAAAAGAAAGTTATAACCTAGTTTAAATGAAAGTGAAAAATAGTATGAGATAAACAGTAAGGTGAAGAAAGCTGAGAAGACCTTGTCAGTGAGATGGAATAAATAATGTGTTCAAAATAGCGGAATAAGTGAGAAAAGATTTATGTTGTAGGAGGAAATTGCTTTAAACATAGCCTAAGGGAATTAAGGACTGATCTCAGCTGCGTTAATTTATAAAGCGGAAGCAAGGGAAGTTTTAAAGAAAAAGCAGTCTCAGAAATGTTTAGAATTTCGGGGGAGATGGGCATTATGTGGGTGACAATAGTATTTGATAAAATATTGGATGCAACATCAGAAATTATTGACGAGAAAGTGACATTAGCCTTGATATCTTGGAAGAGTTGCCGGACTTAAAAAGGTTTAAAGATAAACAGTGAAAAGACTTAACATCTGTATTCTGAGAATGGTAGAGCTATTTTTCATAAGAAATAGTCATTTCTGTTGTCTCTAGGAAGAAAGTTAAGGTTCCATGGGGTGGGGACTGGATTAACAAACTATCTTTACTGAAACACACAGGCCATCTGGATTCAGTGAAGTGGTTGGAATTGGACTAAATTATGAGAGACTCTTTGTATTGGAGTTATCTCAGAGACAGTTGGGTGCTGGTGATGTAGCAGAGGCTGCGGTATATATTTCAAGAATTAGAAGGCCCAAAAGGGGGCCAATTTCAGGAAAGTATTACTCATACAGGGCACATCATGTAAAAATTCTCAAGTTAATTCATGGGGAAGCATGCTGGATAGAATAGAGATGAAAATGGCTAGGTAGATAATTGGAAGGACACTATCTAGATCAAGACCAGACTGCAAACTTAAAATGGTTGAGACATGATCTGTGGGAATATTTTGATGACAGTGTGAAATTTGAAGTTGAGGGAAGGAGACCAAATAGTAGGCCTAAACAGACGACTAATTTAGTAGAGTAGGAAAAAATCAAAGGGTTAAATTGCAGATGATGCAGTGGCTTGGTAGAGGCCTAGAGAGCTTTCCCCATCAGATCTTGTCCAAGATGGTGGCACTGCGCTGTGTTGGCGCAAGTTGCATCCGATTTACATCTTTTATTTCACATTTTCGTATTCAATGGATCCTCTTTGCTGAAAGTGTGATTATTTACTTATGTAAGAATGTAAGCTTGACAAATGAACAACAATAGACCTTTCATTTCAAGACTTAATTTACGTTTTAGACCGCTATGTTGCAAACACAACCAAATCAAGATAGCGGATGTTATTGTTTACTCCAGAAAGAAACACTTCCTTCAGCTGCATGGACCATCCTACATACAACCACCTGCTGTGTTGTCAAAATTATTGTTGCACTAAATCAATGCCAATCGTATAAAATGAAGAAAAAGAGGAGGAATAAAACAAAGACTGTAGCAGAGGGAATCGTCCGCCTTTGCCATCTATCATTTTATCAAACGTTCGTTCTCTACGAAATAAAACTGATAGGCCTACTGATACACTGACCACTCTATGCAAATACGATTCTGACTATAGGAATGCATGTGTTATTTGTGTTACTAAATCCTGGCTCTCATTTTTTGACAGTGACAGAAGCGTCAATGTGGACAGTTTTTGTTTTATAGAAATGATCGTTGAGTTGAGTTGAGTTAAAGTTTTATGTCACTTGCAACAAATAGGTTATTTAAGTGACAGAATGTGTCTCCAACTCTCAAAGCACACTGAAAACACAATCAATAGAATTGAGT
>JAUEKS010127397.1:0-14624 GCA_031762815.1 Tylodina fungina
CTCACCCCGCCCCTCCAAATCCCCCCCCCCCCCCCCCCCAACTACATCACCAACACCTGACACCCGTCACATTCCCCCGTGTCAAACCACGAATGGAATTTTAAAGATGGAGGTGTTCCGCACCAAACGTATATGGGGCTCTTAAACCCCGGCTTTTATGATGCACAGGGGGTGTGGCCTCCCTATTCTATGCCGATGAGGCATGGCCATGCAACAGGTAGAATTGAGTTTCCCGGTACCAGTAATAGGGAAAGGTTCCTTGACTTGACTAACTAGTACTTATCCACTCACTAATATAACATTCAAGCCAGGTCATATAGAAAATACAAATAGATGTGATTACTTTACCATGCACATTTAACCAGCAACATAATGCATTTGCATAGTCTTGGAAACATATGAAAACGTATTCCATTTGTCCCTTAAATATATCTTTGATACTTGGCTGAAGTGAACAATTGTACCATCTAAACTTGGATTAATGTATTTCTATTTGAGCAGAGTTGCAGTAAATAAGATATCAAAACTTCAGAAACAGGCAGTCAAGTTAATACCAAATAAAAACAAATAGGATCTTATAACTCCAATGTTAAAAAAACTCCATTGGCTGTCAGTAAATGAAAGGATTACCATATTAGTATTATACAAAACTGCAACTCTCTCTGACTATCTCAAAATTAAAGGATCTTCTGGAAGTACACAATCCATCAAGATCTTTCAGGTTATCAAAAAAAATATACTAATGTATAATTTGTGTTTTGTTTTCCCTGACTGATAGGGTTTCTTCTTCTTTTTCACATATACTGAATCAGTGTACGTGTTAAAGTGGTTGGATTTAGTCTGCTGTTGCTTGTTTAAGGGTAGTGAATTACAGAGCACCCTTAAAGGTTACTAGATTGCTACTGCTCTTAATGGAGAGTGGCAATTTGTTCCCCAATCTTATAGTGCTTGGGAAAAATGAATATAGGTGACAATATTGGAGGCTGGCAAACTGTATGTTTGATAGCCTGACTGTCTGGTTGACCTTCTATCTGATTTTGTTTGATGTTGATTTAGTGGTATTGGTATAGTAGTGAGCTCATTTACTCCTTTATAGAAGGTTGTGATTTTAATTCTGGCTCTCTCATCTTCTTATGATATTCATCCTATTTTTCAAGGCCTAATGATGTCCTACCACAGATATGAATGTGTAGTCATTAGTTACAAATCTTGCTGCATTCTTCTGTACATTTTCTAGTTCTTATATTTGATTTTTTTTTTAAAGAGTCCCATACACAACAGTCATATTCTAAAATAGGTTTTACAGGGGCTTTATAACACTTTTCTTTAATGGGTCTTGTACGGTGAGAGATGTTGCGTTTTTAAAAAGCGAGGGTGTATGCATTTTTTAAAACAGCTTAACCCAAGACGTTAAATCCATATCCACTGTGTTCTCCATAATTAAATTTGATTTGATTTGAAGTTTTATGTCACTTGCAACACAAATAGGTTATTTAAGTGATAGAATGTGTCTTCAACTCTCAAAGCACACTGAAAACACAATCAATAGAACTGAGTACATGGTGTTGGTTGAAGACTCCTAATGAATTGTGTTGCCATGTGGTATACTGCAATGCCACATCAGACATGAAGTAAGCCAATGGGCCTCCATAATTAAATCTTAAATTCATATCCAGGCTCAACAAACTAGATCCAAATCAATTTAAGTCTTCTACGGGGACTTTTTCCACAACTTCCGAGTTCTCACATTTCCTAATCCAGTCATTCATATCTTTCCTAAGTGCACCATGTTACCTAGATTAACGGACTATCTCTCACTTCATAAATACAGATGTAGAATGATATATATGAAATCGATGGATTTGGCCGTAGTGAACACAGTAGATGGAAATAAATGGCATCTATGGCCATGGACGTGTCCCAGATAATCCATTTGGGAACAGTGAATGGGAAGAGGAAGCGAGGCACTCAGTGGAAAATGTGAGAAGACAATATAAGTGAATAGAATGGTAAGAGCTCTCCTGAGATCCAAGCAAAGACATACAACAGACCTGTAAATTGCCCCACTATTGTCGGATTTCCGACAATATCGATCAGATTAAAAATTCTGACAAAATCTCCAACTGTTCCGATTTTGCAAGTTTTTTCTGACTCTTGCCAACTCGCGGTATTTAATAATAATAATGCGAATGTTGGAAACGCAAACCCTAATGACTACGATGACTATCGCTTTGACGCGTGTGCGTGTTGAGACCAGTCCAGTACTTTTTTACTCCCTGGTTTTCTTTACAGCGTGCAGTATTTCTTCTGAACACGTGCTGTTTCTAAAGTGTGAAGTCAATACGGCGTGTGCGAAAAATACAGATGTGAAACAACTCGAGAGCTCTGTGAAAGACAAATTTAAGTGGTCGTGGCTTGAGGAGAAGGATAGATCTAGATCTTATTCTAGTAATGGAATTGTTCTAGCGGGTTACGTTGGAAGTTGGCTAAACTAAGGTTAGCATTCTGTATGCTCTGAACAAGGGCTTGGCTATAGTTAGAAGAGCAAGTCACTCATAAAGCATCATGCTGAGAGTGTTGGACACGTCAAAAAATGGAAAGCAAATGCCTCAACTCAGTCGCTTCCAGCCATTTTCAAAGGTTTAAAGAGGCTGAAGTTAGGAGAAAATAGGTCTGAACCATCAACATTGGAGGCAAGTAAACCTTCCATCAGCCCTCTAAGTAGCTATGAAAATTTGAAAGATTGGGTGTCCCACCAGGAGAATCTGCAACATAATGTAAGTAGATCTACACATCTAAAAAACATTTTTTTATAAAATGATTACTTTGAGGAAGATTCGCCGGCAACGCATTAGTCATCAACTCTTTTCGCGAACATTTGACTTTCAGCTTTTGGGCCGTACGGCCCGGCAAAATTTTCAGACAATTTTATGGGCTGCCACTTCAGGTCTGATACAACCAACGGAAATAGAACCAACAGGTGCAGTGCTCATCCATGCAGCGCCCCCACACTCCCATGAGGGTTACGGACCAGCAACAGTTAAAGGAACACAGTAGTAAAGGAACACAGAACAGGCCAACCTTGGAACATCAGGACCATCAGTTTCAGTTTGTTATGGCTGTTCCAGATTTGCAGGGGTTTGCCCGAGATGCCATTTAAGGTCTCAAAATTGATGATGATGATGATGATGATGATGATGATAATGATGATGATGATGATAATGAAGTGATCTACAAACTGATTTATAACACACAGGCCATTACATCTCACCTTCCTCCATGGGCGCATCCGCTATCAACATCTGACGCAAGTTCTTCAGCAGGCTCGTCCATTGGTAGACACCGAACTCTCTGGCAACATCTGACATTTGAGGAATGCTCTTCACAGTTAGTAGTTTGTACTGGGGGTGGGCGACAAGCTGTTCTAAAATCAGCCCTGAGAGAATAGAGTGATACAAACAGGAGAAGACAAATATTATCGATATATATACACACACACACACACACACACACACACACACACACACACATAAATACATAAACCAAAACATTATCATCCATTTTCAGATGCTGTCCATGATTTACAAGGATAGTCCAGAACAACACTTTGTCTGCTTTCTGGTTAATTTTGGAGCAAAGCATTTACAACCAGATGCCTTTCATGGCAGCGGATATAAACATTATAACTTTGGGTCTTTGAGTTTGAGAGTGGAGGCTGCAATGGATCAAGGAAATACAAAAACGTAATAATAATTATAATAAATTTTTAATGGCTGGATACCTTTCCTAACACCTACCTCTCCTATTTGTCCACATTGCAGTGGCTGGGCAAGGATCGACATCATGGGATAGGATAAGATTAGAAATAATGGGTAGAACTGAAATTTTTGCCATGGTAGCGGTACATGCCTATACTTCTTTCAATATTTAACTGATACAATTTATTAAGGTGTGTAAACTTACACAAAGGAGGCCATGACCGATATGGCTTTAGGCGTTAAGATTCCTTGCTATTCAATTGGAGACATGGGTGTCAACTGTACTGAATGTTCAAAGTCAATATCTCGTCTTAATACAGAAATTGCATCTTCAGTTCCCTTACCAGGCATAAACCCAAATTGCATCATCTGGCTAAGTACTACTGAGTCCCTCAGGATTTTCTCGAAAGCACATTTTACTACTTTCATCCCATGTTCTAATAACTTAACAGATCTATAGTTGCTGCAGTCTAATGTGCTACCCTTGCCTTTATAAATTGGTACTATACAACAGTTTATTACATGCTGGGCATATTGAAAAAATTAACTTTATCCACACAGCAGGACCAAAGTATGGCAATGGCCATACACTATAACACTTCAATGTACTGATGAACAGAGAGTTCTAGCACGCATTGTACAATTCAGAAAATCAATTAATAAGTCAGGTGATGTGTGAATTAGACTTTTGTAATACATAAGCGGATAATTCTTTCTTTAACCGCCAGCCAGTAGAGTTCTATTAAAATTGGCGTTATGTGGTCCATCCTCCTTTTCTTTGATTCTAACTTGTTAACCGCATTATGAATTATTTGAAGTTTTGATACCTTATTTACTGGAACTCCGACCAAAATACAATTACAGTACTCAAGCCTGGTAATGTATACAAATCATGCAAAGACTGTTTTAGTACTTCTGCGTTTTGTAAATCAGGAACAATGACAGAAAAATTAAAGATGATGATGATGATGATGATGATATAGATCTAGACTAGATTTATCCAATTTTTCACACAGTGCACATTTTAAAATCTAATGGTACGGCAGTTTTGATGTGCACTATTAATTTCATAATTTATACCTGAAATATGATAACTGATGGCAATAAAAAAAAATCTTCAATTCATGTTTTAGTTTGACTAGAATTCTTTAACACCTCACATTAAAGAATATTTTTGCGCTAAAGGTGAAAATATACTACTATACAGTACTCTGTACTAACCTAAATCCATGTTTCTTGAAATACCCATCTCCATCCCAAAACTGGGCTGTAAGACACTGGTCAATTTATGAGCTATGACGCTATTGATATCTTTGAAGGAAATGTGCTTGATGTTGAGCAGCTGTGAGCAGATTTTATGTAGAGAGTCATTCTCCATGACAACTAGAGCATCTGCAGTGTCATACAGGTGTGACAGGGTCAATACAGCATTGTAGTTTTGTACAATGACTTCTCCTGTGTTGTATGGCCACACAACCTACAGAACAAGAAGAAAATATATAAATAATAGTGCGCTTTTTTTTGGCTGACACTAATGAGAACAATTCATAACAATTTGATGCTTCTTCATACAACACTATTTCATTCCTTAATACAGTAGTCACTGACTAATATTCCGCCCCTCGGGTGACAACGGGAGTGGGTTATTAGCCAAAACTGGTTATAAGGCAAATTTAAAGGGAGTTATAACAATAACATGATATGTTGAGGGCGTTTTTTATGTCATGAGAGAGAAAGATGTATTCGTGAGCAAGAATTTCGTTGAGAATAACCGAATTCTGTTTGCTGTCCAAGTTGTGTCTCAGCATTTTTGCAGTTTCTTAATGCAATCTTTTCACTTGGTGGTAGAAATGTGAAGTGACTGACAGATGAACACTTTATCTGGTGTGTACGTGGGAACATTGGATTGAGATGATTTTTCAAGATCATGCGATTGGTCTAGAAATCAACAATCGGACCCAAGATAACCAATCAAAACAATGCACCTTATTGATGACCGCCTGCTTCCATCGACGAGTGGGATTGACTACAGTTGTGCCATTGACAGGCAATGTGTGTACCTGTGCCTACAAACATGTACTTCAATTTGTCGGTGTTAGTGTACAGAAGTGGTTGATCCTATGGCCCTGTCTCATGGTCCCATTACGAAGGTGTGAGACAGTCTGTCGGGGCATTTTTTTCATTGATCGTGTTCCTACTCTATTGAAATGAGCGGGTCATAAGACGAAGTCTAACTCTAAGAATTGGATCATAAAAAAGGGTGATTTATATAGGAAAAAATTGGTTTCATCGAAGAAGTGGGTTAAAAGGCGAAGCGGGTTAAAAGACGACGGATTATTAGGCGGTAACCTCTGTATTAGTGTTATTTAAAGTAACAAGAATATTCATTCTCATGGCACTTGGGTAGTATTACTACTTCAACAGAGGGATCAGAGCGTCAATCATTGGAAATCCTGATTATGTGAGTAAGCTCTTAGTTTTAGAGATGCTACGCATTCAAGTCTGGAACTATTTAATTCAATGAAATGTGCATTGAAGCTTCAGAACAAACCATGGTTTGAATATCAAAGGAGGAAAGGTGAAATAACCAGGATACAAAACAAATTTACTCAGGAGAACAATGAAGATCTAGATGAATCTAATATAGATAAAGACATTTCTATTAAAAAGTAATAATATGGCTCAGTTCACTTCCGCTGGCCTCACACTCAGAGTACAATGCCATGTCCCTTTGCTAAACATGTTAAATGTGGAGCTACATGTAATTGTTCTCAATAAGCAAGGAATCTTTTTCTTCTTTCAGCTTTTCCCTTTATCAGGGGTTGCCACAGCCAGTTTTCTGTCTCCATCTCCACAGAACTCTGTCCTCTGGGTCTTCCACCCCATCCTCAATGCTGTCGTCCATTTTGTTTTATGGTCCATCAATAAACAAGGAGTGAAAGATGTAGCAAGATGAAATTTTATTGTCTTGGCGCAGTGTGCAGTGCATGAGAGGATAATAATTTACTAAAATTAAGCAAAGTGGACATTAATTATTTTTCTCATTTTACATAATTATTGAAAAAGCCGAGAACAGAAAACCCAATCGGATTGTTTATGCAGTCCCATTCCTACATAATACACTGAAATGCTGTCTTATATAGATATACATGTATATCAAAATGTTGGAAATTGGACAGAGAATACAAATAAAATATGTTTGTGTGATTTTGTTGTGTTTGTGACGAATTGTGCTACGTAAAAGATTGGACAAAAATGTTTTTTTTAATTAGGTAGTATTTGCACTTTACCTGCTAGGACCAGGCTCTTGGACAGCAGTATAGTACGCCATAGCAGTGGTTTACAAACAGGCAATCCAATTCCGAATACATACACATGAAAAACAATACTTGTGTTCCATGCACTCACTCTCATGAATCAAGGTTTTTATGCCATCTAAAATTAAAATAATAATAGGGAAAAAATACAGGGCTTCACCAACATTTCCGAATAACTTTGCACAGGTCCAAACATCACTTCTATTTATAATATGTACACGAGCTGAACAGTGAATCCAGTTTACTCATGGTGTGCCTCAAAACAGATTTTGGGGCATAAATGAGCTGTCCTGGGCAACCTTTGCACACGAAGGATGTCCTCACACGTTTCTCTGGTTTGCTACAGTGCGAGCAGTTCCTGTCTTTTCCGACCCATTTCACATTGTGGATTCCCCCTTGTAAACGGGCAACAGCATTATTGCTAGGCCTTCCTCTTAGTGAAGCAGAAATGTGAAGTCATTGTGCATTTTATGATAAAAGCATCAAATTTTGCACAACTAAGGCTAAGGGCATACCAAATGAATTCAGATATAGTGCCAAGCTCAATTTTACCTTAGACGCCCATAAAATTTGAAAATCCAAGATGGCCGCCAAAAGTTATCCCTCCTTATTTTCTAAATTATCAACAATGTTATATAACACAAAGAACAAAAACAAAATCAAGCACCTTAAGATGCATCTGTATGCAAATGTTTTTTTAAATCGATCCATAAATAAAAATTGTATGGGGCCTTGAAATTTTTCGTCGGAAAATATTGCCAAAAATATAGGGTTTTTTTCTCTTTTTGTCAAAACTATCAACATTTCTTAATAACACAAAGAGTAAATAAAATCAAGCTAAGTAAGGTGCATTTAAATACAGAATCTGAAGAAATCTATTTATTAATAATTTAAACAAACAGATCAATAAATTACAAAACGTTATGGGACAATTTTTTCACGTTCAAGAATGGCCACTTGCAACTTTATTCCTAACTCAATTTTTTCCAAGTGTGCACTCACTTGATTTTGTGGGGTTTACTTATATTTTAAAAAGTAATTAAGCCTTACAAAATCAAATAAATATCCATATTATCGTTTTTTCCCCCTTCTGTTTCAGGTGAGTGACCAGATGTGACAAAGGCATGTCTACACGAAAAAAGTGCAAATTGGTTCATACTGGGACCTTAACATTACCACCTACTGTATACACATGTGACCCTATCGACTGGAGTATATGTTCCTTGTGTCAGGAATCCTCTAACAACCCCCTGAGTTGTCCAGCCAAATCACTGCACATGGACATCGGTGCTGGATATGATATTCTTGGGAATGATTTGGAAAACTTTCTGAAGCTGGGCAGCCGACCATTACCCATTGACATAGCTAGGCTGGATGAGGGAGAAGGCATTGGAAACACTCTAGCTTGTATTGTAATGAGGCCCAGTGGCACAAATCATGCCGCTTGAAATGTTCAGCCAGTCGTCTTGCCAGAGCCAAAACAACTGTTCTTTCTATTACAGTAGTAGTAGTCCTTCCGAGCCATTCGGCTCATAGGGCCGGAGCTTATCCCGGTTTCCGTAGTATGAAGCGGACAGTGACAGATTTTATCCATCACTTTCTGGATAGGATACTAGTCTATCGCAGAATACTTTTCCAGCGAAAGCTGTGCCCATTTTCACATGGGTTGAGTGAAGCAATAGGGGCAAATTTTCTTGCTTAAGGAAAAACACAAGTGCCGCTGGTGGGCATCGAACCTGGAACCTCTCGGTTCACAGTCCAGAGCCCTATCCGTTCGGCCACAGCGCCCCCTACTTTCTATTACAAGTAGCGATAAATCTGAAGGACCCCAGTATATGCTGCGACAGGCTGAACAAAGAAACCCTCCAACAGAAAACAAATGTTTATTTTGTGGTGAAATTGGAACTAAAGCAATTCCTCTAAATGATTCAATGACTCCACACACACAGAGTTAGGCAATGTGCTTTGAAGCTTCAGGACCAGAGGTTAATTGTGAAGCTGAGCCACGGTGATCTTGTGGCCCAAGAAGCCAAGTATCATGCCAATTGTCTGGTCAAATTGTACAATGAAAGCAACGGGAAAACTGAAGAAGAGGAAATAGATAACTGTGACAGAGTCTCACATGGCATAGCTTTGGTGGAGCTCATGGGATATACAGGACACAAAGATCAATGCTAAGGACACAGCTCCTGTATTCAAGTTGGTAGATCTTGTGAAGCTTTACACGGACCGACTAATGGACTTGGGAGTTGAGATAACTGGACGTATACATGCCACTCGTCTCAAAAATAGAATACTTGCAAACATGCCAGAACTTCAAGCCTATAATCAAGGACAAGATGTGTTGCTGAGCTTTAGGGACGATGTGGGGCTGACATTGCGAGATGCATGCTTGGATGATTGTGATGATGAAGCCATTAGTCTAGCAAAGGCGGCCGAAATAATCAGACGAGATATGATTGGAGCGTGTTCAGAATTTGATGGTACTTAATTCCCACAGGGTTGCCAAGAAAAATCGGTGCCCTGCACTGGTTAGCATGATCTTGGATGGACCAAACATTACGAAAACAGGCGATGATGAATCCAGACAAGTAACATTGAGTATCGCTCAATTACTGCAGTACAATAGCTCTGTTAGAAGAAGGAGAGGGTCCAATGGCATGCGCCATAGCAAAGACAGGGAGACTACTTTAGCAATATATCTGGGTATGATGATACATGGTCATACACGTAAGCGAAAACTTCTAGACACCTTGTTCCACTTGGGCTTATCAATTTCTTACGACCGAGTTCTTGACTTATCCACGGACATGGCTATTTCAGCGGCCCAGCAGTATGAATCTGAATGGGTTGTCTGCCACCTCATCCTGCGAAAAGATCTGTTCACCACAGCTGCTATTGATAACCTAGACCATAATCCGAGCTCAACCACTGCTCATGGCACCTTTCATGGCACAGGCATTTCGCTCTTTCAAAACAGGGTAATGGAATCTGATGGAATTATGCATCAGAAGTCAGAAATACACGCAGATCTACATCTTTCTGGCAAACACATACCACCACTTCCTGAAGCATACTCAACCCTGAACCCAAAAACAGCAAAGAAAGATCTGATTGTCCCTTTCATTCAGGGCACACTGACCAGTGACTATAAACTTGTTAACACTGCTGTGAAAGAATGGAAAAAGTGGCAAAACAATACACGTAGACTTATAAGTGAAGGAGTCCAGAATATTGATGATCCAATCTGTTGGGCGGCATTCCATTCAAATAACCAGCAACCATGTGATTTTGATGTCACTATCGGATCTCTTCTGCCATTGTTTCTAGACGACTCAAAGTCAGTGGCAATGATTCGCCATGCAACAGATGTCATACAACAAACTGTACATTTTCTGAATCCTGGACAGGTGCCTGTGGTGACAGTAGACCAACCATTGTTTGCAATTGCCAAACAGATTCAATGGTGCTGGCCAAATGAGTATGGCAAAGAAAAGTTTGTCATATTGCTAGATGGCTTACATATGGAAATGGCGTCATTTGCCACTCTTGGAGATTTGCTCAATGGTAGTGAATGGACAAGTGCTTTGACCCAAGCAAATATTGCTACATTTGCTACACCTGGAACAGCTGATTCATTCCTGACAGCAGCCCATGTCACAGGGACAAGACATGCACACCAAGTTACAGCTAGCGCGTTGTCAATTCTGATGCACAACGCTTATGATGCATACACCTGTGAAGAAAGCATACCAGAATCGTTTGACGAATGGTGTACAAAGTGAGTTGAAGCCTCTCCACAATTTCAATACTGGCAGATGATCATGCATTTGGAGCTGCTAGTATTGGTGTTTGTACGATCTCTTCGTGATTCCAAATTTTCGCTTTATGTTGCTGTACTAGAAAAGCTTGCACCTTGGTTCTTTGCCTTGGATCACACACATTACTCTAGATGGGTGCCAATTCACATTCGTGATATGATTACCTCATTACCTTGCAGGAACAACAAATCCAGATGTACATGTAGCAATGAAGTTTGCTCAAGGATTTGTTGTTCACAAAACAAAGCGGCCATTCTTTGCAATCGCGATCGATCAAGCACACGAACAAAAGAACAAGGTCGTAAAAGGAGATGGTGGGGCAGTCGGGCTGCTGCAAAACCCAAAAGCTCTACTGCGTTAGATGGTAGGGCCATTGAGGAGTTTGAAGTCAATTGTCTGGATCGTGGTACAGGGAAGAGCAATCGGAAGTATCATGAACATACTGAGTCTGCACTAGTCAAAATTTCCAATGAGGTTAGTACTTTAAGAAATTGAATACATGAGAAATATAATTATGGAAGAGAGTGATGACCTCCTGGTTCTTGACAGCCGAGACGTCGCTGATCCAGCTATAGTCCAAACTGTGCATAAATTAGAGAAGACGGGCCAAGACTAGTATGACAAGTACACGACTGAGCTAGTGATAGAGCGAACCACGCCTGTGTTTGATGTTATCAGTAGAAACCAGATGCCATTGTTCAGCCGACCACCATTGAGTTTCTTCGAGCTCAAAACAAACCATCACATCACTAAAGAGTGAGTGTGCATTGTTCTCAAGATGTACATTGCTCTTCAAACCCGCGACGGAGACTTGGACAATTTTTTTTCAAACCTGAGAATTATGCATAGCCTCCGTCATTATCTCTACATGGAGAACTTCGGTTTGCGGCGAAATCAGACCTTATCGAGTGTTTGGAAAAATTCTGCACAACATGTGGTGAGGCTCTATTGGTTGACATCACCATACTGGATGGTGCTGCCGTTATCAACATGCTGAAACCCATTGGTGTGAAGTCATTCCAAGAATATGCCACATATGTGTTTCTACCGTCGATCAAAGCGCAGTTGCGAAATGTGAACAGAATTGACATCATTTGGGATGTGTACCTGGAAGACAGTTTGAAGTTAACCGCAAGGGAGATTTGAGGAAGAGGCATTCGGTGGTGTGTTGCACCTTCCAACACAATACCATGAAATTGGCAAGAGTTCTTGAGACTGCCAGACAAGACTGAACTACATGTATTCCACTTCTTGGCGCACCAAGCTTTTGAAAACCTCTCTGGTGAGAAGGAAGTCTATACAACGTGTGGTCAGAATGTGCTGTGTTTTCGCATTCACCAGGACATTTCATCATCTCTTGCACAACGCAGACATGAAGAGGCAGGCTGCAGAAAGCAGAATACTCCTTTACGCAGTCGATTCAGCAAACAAAGGGTATCGAAGAATTATGCTGCATGCAGTGGACACAGATGTTTTCGTTCTGGCAGTTTCGACTGTTGCATCCTTGAAGACACTGAAATTTGGTTCGCCTTTGGCACTGGCAAGCACCTCAGGTATACTCCTGAAAATGACATCGCCAAAGAACTTGACAATGAAAAAGCACGTACACTCCCCATGTTTCATTCCTTTACGGGTTGTGACACTGTGTCATCGTTTGCTGGCATGGGGGAAAAGACTGCATTCGACATATGGAAATCTTTTTGATGAGGTCACATCTGTATTAATTTCTGCCTTTTTCTTGGATCCATTGGCATTCAATGATGGCTGCATGTCTTTGTTGGAGAAATATGTTGTACTTAAGTATGACCGCACTTGCACAGAAACTACCGTGAACTCAGCCAGGAAGCACATCTTCACTACCAAAGGTAGATCCATCGACAACATACCACCGACAGGAGCAGCCCTGCTGCAGCACACAAAACGGGTGATATAACCAAGGTGGACATGACCCGTGTGGGGACAGGCACTGGTCTGTTCTCCAGTTCCTCTATCCCCAGAGATGTATGGTTGGCGAAAGAGTTCAACACAAGGCTGGCAGCCATTCTGGACAATGTTGTCAGAAGTGGTGACGTCATGTTCTGCTTTGCTGCGATGTGGGTGCAAGAAAGGGTGTAAGGGGCAATGCAAGTGTCACGGCTGCTCTTAAATGTCAGTGCAGTGGGAACTGACCACAATGTTTATGACTAGGGATGATGAGAACCTACATCTGCATTCTAGATTCTAGACATAGTGAGTGCTCATGCTACCACAAGCGGTGGCGTCATGTTCTGAATTGCTGCGATGTGAGTGCTTTAAAGGGTTTAGGGAACTATGCACATGTGTCTTAAATGTACATCTTTTTGCCATTGCAATGAGAACTGTGACCTCAATGTTAGTGACTAGGAAATTTTATGATAGTCCACATATCTGATATTGTCCATCCTAAAAACGGACATGAAACTGGCCATTATATGACTTTATATTCATTATAGAACTATCAATTGATTAACATTTCCATTATATTTCTCATGTTTATAAACATACCAAAAGACTCCTCATCCATGTCCTTGTCTCAACTGTCTACAAAGATATAACAATTTACAGATATTTAATAGCGGATGGCGGCCATCTTGGATTTTTTCAGTTTATAGACTTAAAGGTAAAAAAACCCCAGCTTATATCTTAACTTTTTAAGTATGTCCTTAGCCTCATTTCTGCACACTTTTGTGCTTTTGTGCTTTTACCTCAAAATCTACAATTGGTGTGTATACATGCAAAAAAACCGGGGCTTCGCTATTATGGTTATGGATGGATTCACATTCCTTATAGTCAAACAGTTGAACAATTTTGATGACATCCTGAGACTAAACCCATCCATTCACTTCTGCTGTCTTGATCCTTTCTGAGAATATCGTTACTTTTCCATTGATCTTTATTTGTCTTTGTTGCTGTCATTCCTATTTCCCAGTATGCACAACCATACAGATGATTGCCAAGTATTTACGTTACACATGTTAAAATGCTGATATATATATATATATATATATATATATATATATATATATATACAAATAATATACATATACATATATATTATATATCCGTATATTATATATATTATAATATGTGTGTAATCATTATTCCCAGGTTCATATTCCGCAACCTGAGCCCGTGTATATTTATTATTATATAATATTATAATTATTAATATATACTGGCCCACATTTTCTGTTTAGACTATGCGGTGTCGAATAAATTTGACATAATATTTTCATAGACTCGTTTGTCTATACGGAATACTTTTCCAATAGAAGAACCTCAATTCGTTGACGTATAGTCAAAAGTGTTGACATCATTAACATTTATTGACCTAACTAAATTGTACTGATTAGAATAGTCTTCGTGTCTATGGTATTCTATGTAAAATCTTTTCCAATCCCAATGTGTACGTGTAGGCCGGGACGCTTGTTCGTCGGTTTGTCAATATCTTGGGGTCTCTGCCTTTCTCTCTCTCTCTCTCTCTCTCTCTCTCTCTCTCTCTCTCTCTCTCTCTTTCTCCCTCTGTATCTCTTTTCACACACTTTCTCTGTGTTTCTCCTACTTCCTCATGCAATCCCTTGCTCGCTCCCCCTCTCATTTATTCTCTCTCTATCATTCTATTTATCTATTTATCTACCTACCTATCTTCCTCTCTCTTTACCATTTAAAAACAGAAAAAAGTAACCGCTTTCTATTTTCCCTGGCGTGGG
>JAUEKS010128507.1:0-14608 GCA_031762815.1 Tylodina fungina
GTGCTGACGGTGTGAACCCCTGCTCTAAGGCTATGCGTGTACCCGGGTATAAGGTGCGGGTAACAAGTACCCACATCAGTGAGTGGAACTCGGAAACTGAAACTGAAACTTCTCAGAATTCTAAGAATTTTCGGAGATTTTGATTTCAAACCAAACGTTCAATGCTACTCAAATTGTATCTCAGTCGTAAATAGTTCTGTCTCACTGCACTACAGCTGATATCGAGTGAACTGAAACTGAAACTTCTCAGAATTCTAAGAATTTTCGGAGGTTTCGATTTCAAACCAAACGCTCAATAATACTCTATTGTATTTCAGTCGTAAATAGTATCGTGTCATTGCACTACAGCTGATATCGAGTGAATTAACATGTCTAAAAAAATCCTTAGTTTGGCAAAAAAAGTTGCATGAAGCAAAGCATCGTTGACAAATTAATATTTTTAAATAGAAATTGAAAATAATACAATTTAGATTTTCGCATCATCTTTTCAAAACATTTTTCCTCCTTTATTTTTAAATTGCTTAGTTGTTTCCTGGGTGTTTTTTTTTCTTTTTTTTTTTGGCAACATTCGCCCCTACCCCCTTCCCTCCAGGTACCCGCGGGTACCCGGGTATTACAACCATTACCCGGGTGGTAGTGTTGGGCGGGTAATCCCAGCCCTAATAATGGCAACACGTGAGTCATCACACATCAGATCATTACATGACTACTGACTAGCCTATTTGCGCGCCTTGCAATTAGGGCCTATGATTTGGTGGATGGGGGTGGTGGGGGTTGTATCATATTATACGCGGCATGAGAAATGAGAATGCTACTGGCACTGTGTGCACGTCAGACGAAGATGAGAGGCGGGACATGGGGTAGGGTGGAGAAGGACGCTCCTTTCGTCGTTAGGCCTATTACTTTGTTACCGACCAGCACGTGGTATAGGCCTACCTTACCGGCATTAAGTGGACGACGAGGTAGGGTGGGATTTTTGTGACTAGATTCTGGTCTAGATCTAGAATCTAGAAATCTAGATCTAGGAAGGATAGAAAATCTCTCGTTATTACCGAGATGGTTATCCACGTACTCTCGTTAAACCCAATAGTTTATTCTAAAGAGTAAGAAGGATAAAAAATAGGGATTGAAAAATGTCTTGTTACTTCAGAGTTCTCGTTATTACAGTTGTGGTTATTAGTGGAGTCCACATAATCTGATTCATATTTTTATACTTCAGTCTCATCATCTATGTTTTTTTCTTTGTCATTGTCTTCATTTTTCTTCTGCTGCGACAATTGTGTTGATGATAATGAATAACAATTCATAGAATTTTTTAGCGAAATATTAAAGGAATTAAAAGGTGCTTTCATTTTTCAGTGATTTTTTTTTTTTGACTCCATACACATATCACGCCTCTGGGCTCTTTAAACTAATTGAAAAAGTCAATACTTTTTTTTATTCCACAGAACTGGTTTCCTCAAGCAATGAAAAGAAATTTGTGCCTGAAATTATACAGACCAAACGAGCCAGGAAAAAGAAAGTTCTGAGCGATATGGTTAGTCTGGATGAAGAAGGCCCTCTTGCAGCCCGAAGAAACTTGAAGAAATTGCTCAAGGAACAGACAGCGTTACTGTCTCAGACCACCCCAGAAGTTTTTGAACCTGGTGAAGATTTTGTACCATCACATCAATCTCCTCCCATCAAAGTTGAATCCAAGAAGAAGCGAGGCAGAAAACCAAAATGTAGTCATCAGAATTTACAACTGAATATGGAGGTACAGTGTAAAAACTCCACCGGTGCTTCAATTTCTGATAAAAAGGATACAACAATTTTACCTGAATGTGAATCTGAAATCATCAAGAAAGACTCTGCTAAACTTCATCAAGAGCTCTTATCTTCAGTAGCTGATTCCGCTGAGCTTGGACAGGAAATAAGCAAACTCAGTTTCTTGAAAGACAATGATCAAAACGAAGAAAATCTTGAGGGCCGTAGAAAGCGAAAAATTAGAAAAAACCTTGTGGGCATGAAACGAAGAAATCCCTCTAGAAGACGAGGGAGGAAATCAAAACTTGTGGATAGCTTGGATGTTGATCTCAGTTTGAAGATAAAGATGGAAACCAGCTCTGTAAAGCCGGTCGTAATCAGAAGGAGCCCTGATGGCTCTGTCACTGTTGATGATTATGATGAATCATATACTATGAAAGGTGTAGACCTCAGATCTCAATGTGACGATCAGTGTCAGTGCTTGGACAAACAGCAGTGTATGAGGAGAGATAACATTTCAGAAAGTTCTTACATGCAGGAATTTCAAGGAACGGTTGTCATTAGGTTTAGCCTTCTGCCAGAACACAGAGTCCAATTGATGGATGATGAGGTTGTGTACAAATGTGACATATGTGATGGGGCCTACAAACATGCTTTTAGTCTCAAACGACACTATCTTACTGTGCACATAAATCATCGGTATCTGTCTCATGATGACATTTGCAACTGCCAAATTGAAACGTTCCATACGGGTATTAAGCTTCCAGAAGATAATACCACAGAAAAGTTAGAGGACCTAAATTGTAATAGTGGCAGCATTCCATGTGTGGCAAATAATATGGAAATCAATTCACAAGATGTAACTTCAATTAAATTCAACAGCACCAATAACAACCCTGGAGCTAGTTCCATCTCGAGCTCCATCAGCTGTGCTGAGCCAATTTCAGAATTGAAGGCTTTGAGTAATGATGAGAAGCTTTTATTCTGTGATGAGAAGTCTGTAAGAGAAGAACATCAAGATCTCAACTCTGTGCATGTACCATCCCTCAGAAGTTTGGTCCTAAAAGCCCTTGACAAAACAAGAGCAGATGAGGGTCAAGAACTTGTAAGTGGTGATAGGCGAAAACTTTCAGTCATACCTCGCCTGGAGTGTGATGAAGCACTGTGCTCTGAACTTCTTCAACCTACTGCCTCAGAAATGCATTCTAGTCTTCCAGTAGTTAGTAAAGTAAGTTCCACCATATCAGCCAGTGAAAATTCCATGTTAGTCACAAACCCAGTGTGCTCCTCTGACAAAAAATGCCCAGAAGAGAGTGAAAACAAAGTAGAGGCATTGCTAGAAACAAAAAAGAAGAGCAATAGATGTGAATCATATTCAGTTCCTTCAACCGAGGAAAACAACAGTGGGATGGCTTGCCCAAAGTCTCTGCCCACAAATGGTCACAAATTTGAAAGTCACTCTCAAATTGCTGATGGCGATAAATTAAAGAACAAGGGCAATGCAATCGCTAATGGAAGCAGAAAGACTGAAGTGGAAAAAGATAAGAGCTCTGTAATATCGCCACAATTTAAGATAGCACAGGTCACCTCAATTTCATCGGCTTCGCTGAAAATGGCAGAAGTCGCCTCAAATGAATTGATGAATGAACAAAAAACACAGGTCTCCCAAGGCGGTATTTTAAAAACAACCAAAGCTGATTGCACAAAGTTACCAGTTCTGACGGTGCCTGCCTCCAAAACAAGCACTCAACCCCAGCAACCTGTGATATTTGTCACCAACATTGTTTTCCCCATCGTCTCCCCAAACCAAACCCCCCTTTCTGTAACACTACCGAGTTCATCAGTGGGATCATCCTCGCTGTGCCCTCCTAACCCCAGTAGCAATGGTGCTCCCCAGAACTCTGCACAGCCTGGGATGCCAGTTGTTTTGATATCATCGATCCAAGGAGGTTTGAATGTTCAGAACCCCAGCAGTTTACCACTGCTACAGTCATCAGGAGCTCTGAAGACAATTCAGACTCTCCAAAATTCCCTCAGCATCAACAACGCAAGCACTAATCTGAGCTCTTCAGACATATCCACCAACAGCACGCCCGCAGGGCGTAGTGTCTCAGTCTTTCCAGTGTCCCTCTGCCAGCTCACCTTGCCTTCAAGCATTATTTCAAGTTCTTCCCTTTCCACTCAGAGCCCTAAACAAGCAGCTGCTCCTACTGTATGCTCCGTTTCATCATCTACCATCTGTTCACGAGTTCAGCCACAAGAGCGACCGAGCGATCTGTATCGTTGCCACATGTGTGTTCAGGTGTTTAAGACCATGATTCAGCTGAAGCATCATATTAAGAATGACCCTCACCGCTTTAAGGGGGGGATCAAGCAGTACGGCTGTCTCCAGTGTAGTATGAGGTTCTCAAACAAGACTAACCTGATCCGACATAATTTGATGAACCACCTGGAGGAGAAAGGTGAGTTTATGAGCCAGCAGGTATTCATACCATTTCCTGCTTATATTATGAGGATAATTATACCATTTGAAACGGTTACAATTCTATTAAAAAGCTGAGACGTACCAGTATAGGTTTATGTTTCTACTGCCTTTGACCTGTTCTATCTCAGCACAGTATATTGTGTCATTCATATGTGTTTTGACTGTCACTATATTATTTTCATTAAATATTTTTTACACAATATACTCATCTCCTCCATGTCTACCTCCCCAAAACTTTCAACATTTCTGAGACAGTCTCTGATGGACTTCCAGATCTTCCATACTTTATTTTCTTTAAAGTTTTCCTTTCCTCTACCTCTTAATGTAACACTTATGTCTTCCTCAACTTTAGGAGCCTTAATGTGTTTATCCCACTCATTTTGAATGATAATTCATATAATTCTTCCAAATATTCTTTCGGTCCCAATGCATATGTATTGGTCTTCAATCCTCCCAGGCTGTTTTAATTCAATTTCCTCCCATGTTATTTTTTACTTTACTTTTTCATCCTCTGTTGCCATTGAGCGTCGAGGGAAGTTGCAATTTTCTATAGTAGGCCAACTCGTATCCTCTTTCGATTGGGTTATCGACTTTAGTTAGGGATTCCTTGATTCCTTCGATACATCTTTTGTGTGACCTGCCCCTTTCTTTGTAGTCTGAGCACCTGTTGTTGTTCTCTCTCAAGGCTGGTTGACTGCGCGGCATTCGTGATGGATGACTAAATCATTTCATTTCATACAATGCCTCTAAATAAACTCAGACAATAGGTCCGTGCCTACTGCTGCTCTTAAGTCTTCATTTCTTCATCTGTTTCTCCTTGTGATGCTTAAAGTTTTATGTAAACATTTTATTTCGCCTGCTGTGATCTTACTTTCTTAGGATATGTTCAGTGTCTAGGTCTGGCATTGGCAGTGTATGTATAAATATTGATGTTATGAGATGTTTCTTTGTGTTCATAGTGATGTTTAGATGAGAATGAAGGGATGCCAGTTGATAGTGACTCTTTTGGCTCTTTGGATTCGTGCTTCTATCTCTCTATGTAATGTCCCATTTTCTGTGAAAATGCACCCTACCTAGATATTTGAATTCTTGGATCTGCTTTAGTTGTTCATTGTCTACATGAATGTTCAGGGGGCTTGGATTTCGACTGACCTTCAGGACCTCAGATGTTGATATGCTTATTTTCATATGTTTTTTTGCAGCTGTTGTTAAGTTCGTTGGTGTGATTTTGGAGGATTTGTTCAACTTGGTGCACAACACATTGGTCATTCTGCAAACAGAAAATTCATTTAGGTCGTTTGGATTTTGGTTAGCTTCTTGCATTGTTGTGTCCCTGCGTCCCATGTTATTATTATTATTACCTCTTTCCCATGTTATTATTATTTTCTCTTTTCATTTATTTTGTTTTCCATCTGTGCTGTTCAAGGTCATATCAACTTTCTTCGGCTCTACTTTCTATCATCTTTGCTTCCATTTTAGCTAAATTATACTAAACTTTTTTTCTATGACTTCTGATCTTCCCACCTACGCTTGCAGCGTTATCTTGTATCCCTTTCTTTTATCATGGCCCAGTATTATTTGCTGTAGTCTTTTTATGTACATGTAGATTCCTATCTTTCAAGTTTCTTTGAAACTCTGCTGTAACATTTTTGTTCCTAAGCCTCCACGTCCAAATTCTAACATTCCCCTTCTCTTTTTTCTCCTCTTTGTTTCACTATTATAGTATGCATACAAAAAGCCTAGATGCTGTCAAGCACATTCTGTACCCTCCACAGCTTGTATATTTTGGATCCTGTTTTTGTATCTATGTTATTTTAATGCAGACTCATTGCAGGGATGCCACTTTTCAGGGTTTTTTTCAGTTATTTCAGTTATTTTGATCCTGACCTGTTATGCCATGTTAAGTACATCTACTCTATTTTCCTTTAAATATTTGTCATTTCTCTCCGTACACCCATTGTTTTTGTTTGTTTGTCTATTCTTTCTATGTACACCCCATGGTTTTTTTTATTTCAAATTGATATTCTCATATGTTAGCGAGACCGTGCGTGGCGCGTGGATTTTCAGTTATTTTGAGAAAAGTTGAGTGGCATCCCTGTCTTAGTCATTTCCAATAGAGGACATTCTGAAACTTGTGGAAAAGGTAGGGGCCTCACACACTTCTCACAGGGAGGCAATCAATGGTAGCAGCAACAGCAATGTCAATGTACATAGGAGCTGTTTGATAGTAGAAATTCCGGAATGTAATAATTTAACTGGGGATGCACACCCTTAGTCTTCTTTTGATTTTAAACTCTCGTTTAAAATAAACTTAATGTACATTTGAAACTTATTAGCTTATAGCCCATCTCCAATAAGGATTTTGGCATCCAGATTCCTCATTACCCTGTTGAAGTTGAAGATGAGTTTTATTTACAGGAATAACGACCTGTCTGAATTTGAATCAGAGAAGAGACCTGGAACCTTTCACTCTTAAAGGGGAATTCCTACTTCTTACCCACTAGTCCCCACCTCCAACATGGGGCCATTCTTTTGCATCCTTCTCCTGTCCTACTCTACTTTCCTTGTCATCCATCTTCCCATATCAACATGGAGGTCTCTGTGGTGCAGTGGTTAAGACACTTAGAAGACAAAGGTCGCGGATTCGAGCCCAGGTTCACCCAAGATTTTTTTCAGTTTTTCTCTTGCCCTGGCTCGTGCAAAGTCGCCTTGTCCTATCGGAGATGGATGTTTAAAACGTAGGTCCCACCTCTTATATAACTTTAAATGTGTTGAAAAGGGGTGTAAAACTCGTCAAACACTCAAACTCATCTCAACATCTTTCAGTTTCATTTTATTATGGGTTATTAGATGGATGGTTCACTTAGATATTAGGGGCCACTTACAGAGTAAGGGGCCGTACACACCAAACTTAATCAGACGGACGACCGACAACTGACGAGCGACAGAGGTACAAAAATCCTCTTTATCGTATGATTGCATTCACACTAACCTACCGACATCGGGCTTGTAAATTTCTCTCATCTGTCCGATTTTTCACTTTTACTGCTGCAGTAAAATTTCACCGACACTCTGCCTTGTCGTCAGCAAGTGGGTGTGCTTCGGGCCAGAAGTCGGAAGCCGAATAGCACAGGCGAGATGATTAAAGCAAAAATTTTAAAGCATTTTGTTGTCATCAAATGTTATTTTTGAGCTCAGATTTGTATTCAGTCAGGGCTGAGAATCTTCCGCCTTTTCTGTTGGCGCTCTCCGCCTCTGTGGTCGTTGTTTCCGCCTTTTAATGACTTTTGGCAAAAGGCGGAAAAAAATAATTGTCCGGTCGGGAAAAAAATTAATAAGTTACTGCGAAATCCGGTGTTGTTCGGTGTTCGATTTTGTTGTGTCGTTTACTCTGATCGCCGAGAGTAGTCGATGTGTACCCAATACTTTTACTTTGTTTTCCTGAAACTGATATCGATTCTTTGTAAGCTTACTCACTCGAGTTTCCCGAGTTAAGGAGCATCTTCTTTAAAAAAACTACTAGGTCTAAGGGCCTATATCTACTAGGCTAGAATATAGATCTAGATCTAGGCTAGAATCTAGAGATATGAAAGTTTGAAATGATTTGAGTGTCAAGATGGCGCAGTGTGCAGGCATCGTGAAAAGAGGAGAGAAGTTTGACGACTAATGTGAAGAATTGCTGGCGATGGGAATGGTACGATAAAACCATTGAGGGATGCAGAGTTGGAGAGCTGAATTCCAAGGGACTTGCCTTTTGCTGCCTGTGCAACTAAGACTTGCAGCATGGGAAGAAGGGATATGCAGCATTGGTCTCATTCCTTATTCTGTCTCTTCTTGTTTTCCCGAGGCACCTCTTATCACAGATGTTTAGGTAGATCCTCTATCTTGCTTTGGTGGCTCCTGTTCATTGTCCATGTCTGGGCTTGATAGCATAGGGCTGAGTTGGCCCTAATCAATCTATTGTGCATTCAGATCTAGTGCTAGATCTAGACTCTAGATCTTGATATCTAGAGTCTAGATCTAGACATATAGATTCTAGATCTAGATCTAGATCTAGATCTACTCTTGTTCTATATCTAGAGTC
Organism: Tylodina fungina; assembly: GCA_031762815.1. NCBI lineage: Eukaryota > Metazoa > Mollusca > Gastropoda > Umbraculida > Tylodinidae > Tylodina > Tylodina fungina. The sequence goes on from JAUEKS010128507.1 coordinate 8,316, forward strand.
AAGACTAGATATCTGTTTCTAGATCTAGATTCTAGATGTATAATATAACTTTAAATTCGATATAGAGGTCTAGATAGGTTATCTAGACTCTTGATCTATGCTTAAGTATGGCAGGTTCTCCAGCTAGGGTTAGGGTAAGGATACGTTGAGATTCGAATTAAAAACACTCTGTATCTCATCCTTTGAGACACTGAGGGATAGAGCTATTCTTGATCTTTGACTGCTGATTTTGTGTTTATGTGTGAGCTGATGACTTGTCTCTAGTCTTCCCTTTCTGAGTCTCTTTCTCTCAATATGGGCTAAAATCTACAATGAAAGACTGGTTTTCAAATAGAGTAGAAACAGCCCAGAATAGGCCTAAATGACTGTTTTTTAAGGGTTATTTTCAAAAATGTTCAGGGGGAGCATGCCCCCAAACCCCCCTAAAGGGGCCTCTCGCCTTCGGCGCTCAGTTTCAGCCTTGTCCATTCTCAGCCCTGATTCAGCGACACAAAATTAGGTTTGGGCGCGAATGACTTAGCATTTTATTGCCTTTTAAAGATTTTAACAAATTAATTGTTTTATTTTTGCGCTACAACTACCACAATTCTAGGCCTACCGTTTATCGCAATTCTCCACATGGGCCAATATGGTGTGTCGCTCGGCCATTGTCGGTCGTCCGTCCGATTTTGGTGTGAACGGGGCGCTTGGTCGTTGTTGGTCGGCCATTGTCGGTCATCCGTCCAATTAAGTTTGGTGTATATGCAGTGTATGAGTTTTTAAGGGGGGTTAGGGAGAGAGGGAAAAAGGAGAAGGGGGAAGGGGTATGCTACTAATGACAGGAATCAAGGGATTGATTGGGATTTCATCCCAGACTGTGATAACCTTGTAAGATGACTGAAGGGAAGATTTCCATTGAATGCCACACAGTCCATGATCAATCCTTCATGCAGCCCTTCAAAGTAGTATTCTTTAGATTCTAGTGAAAGTGCCCATGTCAAACCCCTGATGCCACAGAAAAGCATGTGTTTAAACATGAGAAATATCAAAGAACAGAGGGCACAATATATTCATAGTGTGACAATTTTGCCATGTGCAAAATAGCATTGTTAATGTTTTAACTTGTTCACTCTTCATTTCTCAGATCTGAAACATCGTTGTCTGACTTGTGGCAAAGCCTTCAGCACTGAGACGTATTTGAAGATGCATGCTCGGTTCCATTCGGGAAAGAATTTTCCATGCAAGTATGGATGTGTAGATCTAGTTTTTGCAAATGCTGCAAGCCTTGTGAAGCATCTCAAAGATGCCCATGAAGGTCTTAACCGTAAGGAATTCCTGAAAAATGCTAAAGCTGAGAGAACACGAAGGAAGAAACTTAATCGTCTATTTGGCCTCAGTGATGAAGAGATTTCCAAGCTGAAGAAGGATGACATTGTGCTGCCCAAGGGAGACAATTTGGTTCAGAGCAAAGATGGTGCGAGCTTGCTCACAACTGGAGACCAGGCGTCGTACAGTATTGACCAGCCAGGTATTGGTTTTCAAGCAAAGCGGGGCCGACCTAGAGGCTCCAAAAATGGAGCAAAACTTGCAAAACTTGAACAGGAGAAAATTAACAGGGATGAAGCAGAGATGGATAAAGCAGAGATAGATAAATGTGAAGGAGAGGCTTCTCTTGCAGGAGTCTCAACTGAACCCTCTTCGGATGCAGTAGTGAAAGCAAAACAGGTGATCAGATTTACTTGCAAGCTTTGCCAGAAGGGATTCTCGACCCACATGGGTCTGCTTCGACATCGCAGTGGAAGACACGGGGCACATCAGTCGGTACAGGAGTACTTGTATCAGATGTCCAAGGATAACGTGGATGAGATTCCTTCAGATCCCATCTGTTTCAAGATAGAAGATTCACCTCCCATGTCTCCCAAATCATTCCAGGATTTCGTCAAAAAGAGAGGAGTGGAGAATATGAATAACTACATTGATGGTGGTCCAGAATCTATAGAAGCATGGAGACACATCCCAGATCAAGGGCCCTTCGATCCCATAGTGACACCGGAGTGGACTCATCATAATTTTCCCCCATGTTTCAAGTTTTTTGAAAACTGCACAGTATTTTATGAGAAGAGCTCCACTAATGTCAATGCCAAGGACTGTGCCGACTTTCACCGCTCACCAATGGTGGATGGTCTGCTGCTGTCCACAGTGGGGATAAAAAGTGAAATGGAACAGCCCTACTGTGAATATACCCAAAGTGCTGTGAGCACGCTAATGTCACCCTTAGAGAAAGAATCCAATGAGTTGGTAGAGATAAATCACATTTGCAGGGATGTAATAGATTCTATTTTGTTACAGATTGGTCCTATTAAAAAGGAAGTGGAAGGTTGTGACTCAGGGAGTTGTGCCCAGACAGACTGCTTTGATCTGAGCAAACGTTACACAACATTTGGAACAATGTCAGAAGAAGGCCTTTCAAGGGCATTGCTAGAAAAGGATAATGAGGAAAATTTACATGAACATAAGCATAGTACACTTTCAGATGAATGGGTTGACAAGCCTGCGCATTCAGCTGCTTCTAGAGAGACTGGAAACGCCTTGTCAGGCCAAGAGAGCTGTTGCTCATTGAAAAGGGAACCAGATGAGGATGAGCAGCAGGATTGGAAACCCAATATAAAAACGGAGCATTCACTTGAGGGGTATAAGGGTGTAAATTGTGACAGCTCTGTCTGTACAGATATGGATAGCTGTGACATGAAGGAGCAGGGGGATAGGGCGAGCATTACAATGGAAGTTGATGACCTGCTGGGATCATGTGAGAATGTTAGCACTGAGGCTGGCAGTGAAGGCACTCCCAGCAGGGGACAAGCAACGCCTGCTTTGCTGTCTATAGACAGCGGGATCAGCTCTCTGACTGCAAGCACCTCTGCCAGTCTGGACTGCTCTGATGCTCCTTATTTAAGCTCTCACAAACTTACCAGCACTCAATGTCGGACCGATGGTAATATAGAGAAGACCACCAGAGAAGAGATCGGTAGATCAGCTATGCAGAATACCGGTGAAATGGCAGAACTTAAACCCAAAAGTTCAATATGGATGAGTCACACGCATACTGAAGATTTCAAGGAGTTAAATATGGAAGACAAATTTGGCATTCTTGCCGGTATATTCATTCAGGCTTTAAATCTAGAGTTACCCAGTTTCATGGTCCAGACTAAATCTTGCTATGCAGGATCTCGATTTTTAAAAGCCCTGAATTTGAGCAATAGAAATAAGGATGAAAGTTTTCTTAATTCGGAGAAATTAAGCATTCATGATATCAAAGCACTGATTCAGACATACCCACGAGAACGCCGGACACATTCCTTCTCATCGCTCAGTATCATGTCCCCCAGCAAACGTATGTTGAATGTTAATGCATCGGATTTGAACAGGCACGACCACCGCAGGTATTCCATCTGGAGTAGGGTGTCTCCTCACAAGATCATCCAACAGGAAGTGGAAACATTTTGTTGCCCCGTGATGGAGAGCATGAAGAAACAGGAGCTCATGAAGCAGAATGACAAATTTGAGATGGAAAAGAAAGCTCGGGAAATGGAGGCAGCATGCACACTGAAGCCAGTGCAGAGAAGGGCGGTAGCTTTCACCAGTGCGCTAGGACTGATGAGCAGGAAAGAATTTGAGCTGTCTCCACACGCACAGCTTCAGCTTGTTCATTCCATTAAGCCTCCAGAAATATGGGAGAATTACAACAGGATCTGGTTTGGTAAAAGAGGAACAATAACTGTAGTATGTTCCATGTGCCACAGGCACTTTAGTTGTCATGACCTGTGCTTGAGGCACCAACTGAAGAAACACCCACACATAGAGCCCTCCTCTTTGGCCATGGAGCGCGACAACTTTGTGGAGGACATGTTTTACTACTACCCAACACCTTACGGCATCCTGGCAAAGAGCCAGCTCATTCCTGATAACCTGCCCCCTCCAGAAGTGTATGTGTGTACAAGGTGCAGCTTCCCTTTCAAAACACTGAGTCGCTTGCATGCCCACATGATTGCGTGCGACCCCAGCAAAGATGGGGTCTCAGCTGGCCCAGGCCAGCAGAAGCCTTTATATATGAAGAAGAAGTCACGCCCCACAATGGATAGAGCCTTAAACCACCAGCCATTACTAGCCCAGCCCAAACTAGGAAGACCTTACAAAGCCAGACCCCCTGCCCCAAGCAGAAAACCTGAATTGGAGGGGATCAGAAATGGTTATGTCCACAAGGTGCCTACTTCAGGGACATCACTGCCCAACAACCCATGTTCTGTATCATCTGCCTCTGTTCCGCAGAGGACACCAAACCCACCTTCTAGTTTTGCATTTTTATCAGGAAAGAAACGCAAGAACTATGAAATGATGTACAATCCAAAGAAGCATGTACGTCGACGAGAACTGTACCAAGTGCTTGAGCAGCAACAGTGCCACGGCTGCAACCTTAAGTTCAAGTCACTTCCTATGCTCGAGAGGCATGTAAAGAAATGCAGTGGCAGAGCCAAGCTGCAGAACCAGAAGCCTCTGCTTAGTGGCATCATGCCAGATGATGCTGCAGTCAGGAAGCAGCATACCTGCAGATACTGCAACAAGAGATTCACATACATAAAAGGTGTAGATCTCCATTATAAGAGAGTCTGTGCCATCAGGAAAGTTAAGGAAGAGGAAAATACTCTGAGCACAGAAGATTTGGCGCACGAGGATGAGCTGAGGAGAATTATAGAGCACATGAAGTGGAGTAAGACTTTGAACAAGGACAGCAGTGACATTATTCAAGGACATGTTCGAGTGGAAGAGGATGGGTCGCTCACTCGTGTGGTCAAGAAGCGTGGCTGGCCTCGGGGTCTGAAGAAGAGGGTGAAAAAGAAAGGCTATAAATGGACGACCCTGAAGAGACATCGACCTGATGGAGAGATGTCTCCAACCTCTACGGAAGGCAACAGTCATGGTCATAGTTCACCTACTGATGTTGTGGAAGCCACAGAAAGTTCAAGTTTGAGTCAAAGTGTTATCAGGGAGAACCCAAAACAAACACAGGACACATGCCAAGGAAGCTTGAAAGCTGTGGCTTTGGATAATGACCCTCTAGAAAAAAATAAGAGAGTTTCTAGGGGTGCAAAGAAAGACAAACCCAAGCCAGTTCGACCGGCGGGTTATGTGGAGAGACGAGGGAGGCCCAGAAAGTTAGTGACATCAGATGTTGCGGAAGACAAGGTGAAGAGAACTAGAGGCAGACCAGCCCTAAAGAAGCCACTGGAGCAAAAACGTGACACATCCATTGTTTCTGTGCAAATACCTGAGGCTGCAAAACCGCCGTCTCGGAAACGGGGGAGACCTAAGAAATTTGATCCCAGTGATTTGGAGTCTAGCTATAAGAAGAAAAAGAAAACAGACCCAGGCTATGTGCCATCCAGAAAAGATTGCGGCAAGCAAGATGGTTGTGTAGAAGATAAACAAGTGTCACTTGAGAATAAAATGTCTGAAAGTGACTCTTCTTTGGCAGCTTCAAGACAGCGCAGGAAGAAAACTCCATCCGCCATTATGAAACCAGATCTTATTTCCTCCAAAAATAAGAAAAGCCAAGACAAAGACTTGGATTTGTCTTCCAAAATGGACAAGAAAATGCCATCTTCAACACCAGCTAGGTTGGTTGGTAAGAAGGCGTTGGACCGAAAACCTTGTGAAGTTAAAACTAAAAAAATTAAGAATGAGGCAACAATAAAAAATTCAGGCAAGCATTCGTCTCATCTACTTATGCACTTAACCAAGAAACCAGATGAAACTGTCCCTATGAACAAAAAGGATTCATCCACTCCCATCAATGATGGAACAGCAACAGTTCATTCATCCACTCCCATCAATGATGGAACAGCAACAGTTCATTCATCCAATACCAGTAATGATGGAACAGCAACAGTTCATTCATCCAATACTAGTAATGGTGGAACAGCAACAGTTCATTCATCCAATACTAGTAATGGTGGAACAGCAACAGTTCATTCATCCGATACTAGTAATGGTGGAACAGCAACAGTTCATTCATCCAATATCAGTAATGATGGAACAGCAGCAGTTCATTCATCCAATACCAGTAATGATGGAACAGCAACAGTTCATTCATCCAATACCAGTAATGGTGGAACAGCAACAGTTCATTCATCCAATACCAGTAATGGTAGAACAGCAACAGTTCATTCATCCATTACCAGTAATGATGGAACAGCAACAGTTCATTCATCCAATACCAGTAATGATGGAACAGCAACAGTTCATTCATCCAATACTAG
>JAUEKS010130725.1:0-14581 GCA_031762815.1 Tylodina fungina
GGGGCTGTGTGATGTCGTGATTTGCTTTTAAAATGTTTATAACCTCTCCTAGATGGAGAAGCTGGTGATGCACCTTTTAGGTGTCATAGAGTTTTCCTTGTAAGCTGGATTGGCTAAGTGTTTAGAGCACTTTCCTTTCACCTAGGCGACCGGGGTCCGATTCCTGTGCAGGGCAATTTATTGCTTTCCCGTCCATGCACTCTCCAGTCTACCCAGCTGTAAATGGGTACCTGATCCTCTTCAGGGTCGAGGACAGTAAAGGCAGCGAGGGAGAGATGGACACCGCCCTCAATATGCTGGCCCAATAACAATGAAGGCTCTAACACCTCTTTCCACTACGACTGAAAGGTTTTCTTTAGGTGGTATGCAATAAGAGTTGATGAGAATTTGATTGTATGTTTTTTTTTAATTTTTTCTATTCTGTCCCTAGATCCTCACCACACTCGTTGAAGGACTGAATGTGCCTGTCACCTGCAAGATCAGAGTTTTACCCAAGGTTAGGAAACTACAGAGATATGGAAAGAAATAAAAGCTGTTTTGCAAACTACCTTCAAAGTGGTGAAAATATTTGATAAAAGTATATTTATATGAGTCCTAGAGAAAAAGAACGGTATGCTGATTACTTTATGGAAAATATTTCACCCCATTCCCTTTCACCTCCTCAGCTGGAGGACACAGTACAACTGGCAAAGTTGATAGAATCCACGGGCGTGTCTGCGATAGCCGTCCATGGCAGAACAAAGGAAGAGAGGTCGAGAGATACTAACAGGGATGACTACATTAAGGCGATTGTTGCAGCAGTCAACATTCCAGTGATAGCCAAGTAAGCGCCCGGTCCTGATCGTTTTCTGGCGTTGAGAACCTAATTCTCTACCTCTAGGTTGAATTTTGTTGGTTTCATTTCTTTCACAGATCTTCTTTGGATATTTTAAGCAATGACATTATTTACAAAAGGTGGAAAATAGGACTCAAAAATAGTGCAACACAGGGTGTTGGCTTGCATCCCTATTTTATTTAAAGTTGACTTCATTGAGTTAAGTAGGCATAAAGTAAGTATAAATAGAATCTCAGGTCAGGAAACATTTCCTTGCTTGCCACCGGTACCGTGTGTAACCTTCTACTACTTGTTGCCTGGCCGTGCCTCAATGGCTGGCATAGAATAGTAGAGAGGCCATATTCCTAGTGCGCTGTTATGAAATGACTGTTTGAGGAAGGCGGACGCCGAGATATCTCGACTGTAAAACAGTATGGCTGGTATCAGGAGGGACCCCTGGCCGTGAAACATTTGCTCCAAAACAAAAGACACAGAGAGCCTTTAAAAGATGGGCGGCGCATTAGGCTAACTCCTGTGATTATGAACAACAGCCTAAAGCTGGATGATGATGATGGTGATGATGATGATGATGATGATGGTGATGGTGATGATGATGATGATAATGATGATGCATGTCCCCTATACTGTTTATCATCCAGTGTCACAGTGTGCAAAGTCTATGGTCATACGGTTGTCCTGTTGTCTTAAACATTTAAAAAAATATTTCCTTCAGTCCTTCTCTTCCTCTTCATGTGTGCAGTTATCTGTCTTACTGATAATTGTTAAGATGATGCTCTTTGTACCATCTGTTTTCTTCTCAGTCATCAGTAGGTGAAGCTTTATTGTCTTTTTATATAATTGTTTCATTTGTTCCTGCTTCGTGTAATAATTCTACTATTCATTTTCCATAATTAATCGTAGCAGCATGGTTTAGGTTTTGCGCTATCTAGCAGGTAAGCGATCATATATATTGAAGTCATCATACTATCAATTATTATTCTTGGTTTTCAGATTTAAGGAGATAAAAGGAATAAAACATTTTGAAAAAGTATTCAACTGTTTCAATCGCACATAAGATTTTTCTGCCCATTTATCTTCACATAGCGGTGGGTCCAAAAGTATCTGCTGCCTCTCCGATATAGCAGCATTCCAACACAGAACAGGGGCCAGCTCTGTTATGGTAGCCCGTGCAGCTGAGTGGAATTGTTCCGTCTTTCGTAGTGATGGGCCGCTGCCAGTCGTTGATGTCCTCAGATCTTATCTTCAACTGGTGAGTATTAAGGCATATGTGTTCAAAGCTCACGACTGATGTACAGTTGTATATCATCGCTCAGGAGAAAGTATGTGTTATATGAAAGGAATGACGAAGTTGGTATAAGAATAGTTCAGATGAAGCAATGTCTCAGTGTGAGCTCAAGTTAACAATTATGGTGAGCTCATGTTTTAACAATTATGTTAAATTTCTCACAAAAATGTCTCTTTCATTCCTTTTTATTTTTCACCTGAATTAAGGCTTTTCTGTATGACAACAATGAGATGAACACCAAATACAATGTGCTGCAAATCGCACGCTGCAAGATGACAGAATTGGAGCAGGCAGACAAATCCCTGACAGCCAAATCATTAGAAGATTTTGCGTGAGTCACTTATTCTTGTATTTTTACATGTTGTAGTTCTATATCACTCAAGTGCCAAAATTATACTACCTACATTAATTTGTGAGCTCGATTGGATAGGTGGTTAGAGCACTTTCCTTTCACCTCGGCGATCGGGGTCCGATTCCCGTGCAGGGCAATTTATTGCTCTCTCATCCATGCGCTCTCCAGTCTACCCAGCAGTAAATGGGTACCTGATCCTCTTCAGGGCCGGGGATGGTAAAGACAGCAAGGGAGAGGACTGGGCACCACCGCCCTCAATATGCCGGCCCAAGAACAATGAAGGCTCTAACACTTCATTTCTCTACGACTGAAAAGTTATGGGACTACCTTTACCTTTTTTTTACATTACTTTTTCGTCCTCTTTTATCATAAGGTATAGAGTTAGGGAGTGTGCATGGAAAAAAACACCAGAGGTCCTTAAAGAAGAAACGAAAAATGACACTGTTGAAGAGAGTGGTTTGAATCCACAGATGAAGGGGAAAGGAAAGATAAAAAATGTGGCCTAGCTGAAACAAAATTGTTGAAAGCAATGTTGCATTCATAGTAAGCAAAAATGATGAATCGAAAGGACCTCAGACAGTACAGATGGAATAAATCTACCTTTAAAATAACAAAACAAATAAAAAGAGATAATTGTGATGTGTGAGGAAATGGCTTTATAGACAGTCTGGGGATATTAAAGATGATATCAGGGAACTGGGGAGTATTTGGGAGAATGATATGAATAATTTACTCAGTGTGGAAAGATAACCACTCTGACATTGCTGCCATTGGGGAAGACTCTCCTACATTCCTGAAGAGAAGGAAAGGGAAACTTGCAATCAAAGATTGTTTTAGAGATATGTTAAAAATCTTTGGGGGATATAAGCATTGTGCATCGTATAATGATATATTAGATGATAAGAAAGTACCAATATACTGGAAAAAGTAGCATACTCGTTTCCTTTTATTCCGGTAGAAGTATTAAAATTGTCGAACATCGTCGTCGTCGATCTGGCTGTAGTCTGCTGTCCCTGATTTCATACATTTAGAGATCTTTTTATCATTTGCTTTGGAAACAATAAGGCTAAAATGTATGTCTTAAATGTTGGAAAAGAAAATCAGAGAATGTGTCAAGATGGAGAGAAGTCAGTTTGGATTTATGCCAGGGAGGAGTACAACAGTTGCAATCTATGCCAATATTTGACATACAGGTGTGCACATTAAATAATAATAATAATGAAAAATCATGCGCCCCCTCCCTCACAATCAAAGCCCAAGGCGCAGTACAAAGTGTAAGAATAGAGGAACAAAGACACATTTTTACACTACAATTCACAAACACTTGCACTGTCATTCCCAATGTACATGTATATCAAAAGCCATTCAGAACCTAGGTATCTAAGTATTCTTTCATCAGGTCAGTCTTAAGCCCTGATTTGAAAGCTGCTGCTGATGTTGTTTCTCTCAGAGTTCTTGGAAGATTTGTGAACTCTACTATGGTTTGTAGACAGAAAAGATATTTGATCAAAAAGTGTTTGAGTTAGCCTTACAAAAAGATGGAATGAGAGAGTGACTAGTGACGGTAGCTACGAGAACATATACTGGGTTTAAGTTGAGCAAGGAGTTATCAGATTCTCTCTCTTCCAGGCTGATCCACACTCGCCTCCGGAAATCTCTCTGTTCAGCGCTCTTCGGCCCGCTTCAGTTGGTGTTATGGTCATCCATTCTGCGATGTCTTTCTCCCATCGTCTTCTAGATCTTCCCCTGCCCCTCCAACCCTCCACAGCCACCCTCCATACACAGCTTCTCTAGAGTATCATGTCGTTTGACATTTCCAAAATAAGTCAGTTTTTGTTTCTTTGTCAGATTAAGGAGTCGACAAGTTTTCATGTTAAGACGTTCATGGATGAATTTGTTGGGTTCAGTACCTGTCCACAGTACTCTGAGGATTTTATGATAATTTTCATTTCGAAGGCCTGGATTCTTTTTTCATGTTTTTGAAAGCGGCCATGATTCGCATCCGTAAGTGGCGATCGGTTATCAGATTAAGGGTAGATATACACAAGGTGTCAGTCCTTTATTTATCATGGTTATGCAGGCACTTTAAAAAAATAGAAGCAGAGGCTTGTTGTGGGATCTTCGTTATGTAGATGACCTTGTTGTTAGAGCTGATACTAAAAACTGCAGCAATAGAGCCTTGAAGAACTGATCTGACTTTAAAGGGTGAAAGATGGACACTGAAACAACTAAGTCGAGTGCTGTGGAAATAGTAGAGATACTTTACCTTAGAAAGGCAATTGCCCCTGTCCTGTCTGTGAGAATACATTAAGCAATTTGAATATAAAATCTTTGAGTTCTGGATTCATAAGTGTGTAGTGGATTAAGGATCGGATTTACAGCGAATATTGCCAGAAACTTTGAAAGATGAAGGTTCCGTAGAACAGACCATCAGGATTCGATGATGGTGGTGGAGTTAAACTCCGGGAGTATATTGGAGTTCTTCTGGCTGGGAGATCTGTTAAGTGCTGATAATTGTGAAAAGACTGCGGTTGTCTTCAAGCAAAGCTAATTACTGTTGATGTTCAACTTATAATAAGACATCTAAAACATGCTTTGTTCTTCAGAAATATATGGGACATGAAAACAGAGTATATGGATATCATAGAAGCGAGGCGGGTGCGAGAACAAGACCTGACGACCCAGATATTAGATGAGAATTGTGGAGCCAAAAGACGCAGGACAGCTAGTGGAGCAGTACTTATAGAGCTTCCTGTTAGGTTTGACAAGTGAGTAAAGTGACTGGTGGTGACACCTACTCTTATGTTGTTTTAACCAGGTCACAAGGATATCACAGACTCTTGCGTATTATATTCTAGTTCTAGTCTAGCTTTTTTTTAAGCTTTCTGGCATGAGAGTTATGGGCAGGAGTTTAGTAGGACGTGTGAATGTTACGTGATATTTACATTTGAACTTGACAGATCTTCTTCCACTTGAAACTTTCTGCTGCTGCCATTTTCTATTTTCTGGGGAAGTTCCAGATCTTTTTGATGTTCAAGAGAGGGAACGCTCTTGATAAACAAATGTTATTTTGGGCAATTTTATTTATAAATATGTGTGTGTGCATGTGTGTATATTACATTCTGTATCTTTCTCCTTTTATCTCTCACTCTCTTTCTTCTCTCTTCTCATGTCTTTCTCTTGTATATTTTTTTTCTATAATATTCTATATTGCCTCTCACTCTTCCTACCTTCACTTCCCATGTCTTTCACTCTTTCTGCTCTTGTCTCCCACTCTCTCTTCCCCTGTCTCTCATTCTCTCCTGTTTCTCATTCTTTCTCCTCTCGTCTCTCACTCTCTCTCCACATGTCTCTCACTTTTTCTTTTCCTATCTCTCACTCCTCTCTTCTTGTCTCTTTCTCACTCTCCTCTTCTCTCTTGCTCTCTCTCTCTCCTTTTGTCTCTCATTTGCTCGCTTTTCTCTCATTCACTCTGCTTATCTCTCACTCTTTCTCTGCTCTTCATTTGCTCTTTCCCTTAAGTTTTCTCTTGTCTTTCACTGATAACACTTTATTTTCTTCTTTTTGAAAATGTTTGCATTACATGGCAATATTTTTTCAACAGACGTTTTTATTCGACTAAAATGAGCCCAAAGCAAATCCTAAATAACTGGTTAAAGAAATGCAGTGGGGGCAAAGCAGTTTATGATACGGTATGTAATTATTATTCCTCAATGAAAACAAATTCCTTTATCGTAGTCTTTATATGATATTAGTCTATCCTTCGATGCAGCTGAAGTTCAATAGGTTGACCTATTTTGTAAATAAGTCTCCTTGGCTACATTTTTTTGTGAATGTTATTTTAATTTATTATAGTTTTTCTGTATTTTCTATTTTCTGTCTTTTAAATCTTCAGGCATTGACCCCTTGAACCACAATTTCTGCTTTTATGCTTGTCTGGCTGTGGCACAGCTTCTTTCCTAGGAAGCCTCTTGAGTGTACATTTAGTTGCTGACAGCTTCACTGTGATACAAATAGTTCTGAGTTACATAATACCAAAAATAATAGGGACCAGTTCCCTGACCTGATTTGTCTTAATTCCATGTACTTGAGTTATAGCACTTAGCTCACTTCTCTCATAAGTCCTGTTAAAAATCCCTTCAACTCTTCATTTACCTGTACGTCAGCGTCAACTTGTCCTCCGCCTGTTCTCATCTCCATTTTCATTAAAGATATCTTTTTAAAAAATTGTTCCATAGACAAAGCCCACATTGAGAAAAACATGGTTCCTCTGCAACCAAGTCTCTTTTAGATAACGAAACTGACCTCTTCCCTCGAAATGTCCCATCATGTAGTCTAACCCCATACTCGTGACTGGACTCTGATTGCATATCTGTAGTTTTACATGATGCAACATCTTTAATTTTCTCAAGAACATTTTCAAATATTTTATGTCTTAAAAACCTTTCAGACAGAGAGAGAGAATGATCGGTGTTTCAACAGTACAGTCAGTGTCGGTGGGACCTTCTACACCAATCCTTACTGGTATTATAAAGTTTTTGTTTTCTGCAAATTTTAATATTTTTTTATTTCTAGTAACATATCTTTGTCCATAGGTGATTCTCCCTGGCAACAATTGTGTAAACACATGGACTATGTTTTGAGAAATCAGCTTATGAAGTCGATTCAGGTTTTTAGAGTGGTAATTTGTAGGCATTATGGCCTAGCGAATAGTGTGCTGGATTGCGAACTAAGAGGTACTGTATTCGAAGTATCCTATTCAGAAAGTAATGGATAAAATTTGTCACTGTCCACTTTATGCTTCTGAAACCTGGGATAAGCTTTGGCCATATGAGCGGAGTGGCTCAGAAGGATTTTTTTTTAACATATACTTTCCTATTTCAATGCTTCCAGTTTATGATCTGTCAGAAAGATAACTGTAGTTTCTCCGTCATGTGTTTATCAAGATTAATCATTTAACCTCTGAGGTCAATGCCTAATACCTACAAGGAAATCCTACGTAAAGGGAGATAATTCACAACATACATCTTTTCAAAAATTCATACAAAATTCATTTTCCACACAAACTGACTGAAACTTCACACACTGAAAGAACAATAATCAAAGATTCAAGTAAAATTTAATTGAAGTGGTTGTAATAAAAGGTGAATGCACTGAGGCTGAGGAAAGTGAAAACAAAGACTGGCAGGAAGTTCGTTTTTCGTTTTACCGCGATCCACATTTTGTAGACCCAAACGGCGAAATAAAGACACAGAATCGCGTGCCTAGTGATACTACTATTATACGGCGACTACAGGGGTGTGTCAATAACGGCGACGCGTGGCGACTGCAGGTGTTAAATGGTTAAGAAAAAAACCCCCACATGTACTGTGGTGGCTTCGAATGCATACTTGGCACCCCTCTTGGTCTGTATACCCATGCTCTACCACTACACATCACTACGCCCCAGTAGGTGTAAGGCAGAGAATAAAGAGAACGCTTCAAGCATGTCAAAGTTAGCTCCAAAAGACAAACGCTTTAAAGTATTCTATGCAACCCCTATTGCTTCACTCAACCCAGGTGAATATGGGTACAGCTTTGGCTGGAAAAGTATTCTGCGATAGACTGGCATCCTGTCCAGAAAGTGATGGGGGAAAAAAAATCTGTCACTTTCCGCTTTATTCTACAAAAATGGCAGCGCTGCTCTGTGGATGGCGTTTGGTTGTTTAACCAAATGAAAAATTGCTGCTCAGGACAATAAAGATGTACCAAAACCTTCTCTGCGCATAGAAAACACCCTTACTATACATTTTCAACACTGGTAACATCCATGTTTTGGAGTATTGAATATTTTCTCCAGCGTTGAAGCTACTTGCTGAGTAGGGTTAATGTGAAACTTGTGAGTAGGTGCAACAAAATAGCTGTCAGTTCATTGGTTAAAGCTGTCTACAATAGATCTTTAGTTTTTGACCAGAGGCAAAAAAGACCAGGCAATAGGAACATGGCCGATGTCAGGTTGATGCTCAGCTGATTTTATTCATCATTTTCTAGTCTATCGCAGAATACTTTCCGAGAGCCCGAGATCCTAAAGACTCCTGAATGTCCACGAAATTCTTAATGATGAAAATGCTCCTTCCTATAAGGGACAATGACCCTGGAAGCGTGTGGATTCCCTTCATCCCATGTCTGTAGCAGTAGAAGGAGTGTGAGAACTGGTACTCGCACCACAAAAACACCAGAAGAGACGATAGATGCAGGCGCTTGAGAGCCAAATGATGCAAAGGGTCGCTCAGACGCAGCATTAGGCTCGTAATGGGCCCATTTGTGTGATAGGTAGAAAGCACTTTGCATCTCTCTTGCTATTCTACAATCCAGTTTTGGACATCCGCCACAAATGGTTTGAGTCTGAACATCTCTTTAACTGAATACACGTCCATACACGAGATGTGATCCTGCAACTGTCCTATTTGCTACTCAAGTTAAATTCTTAAGGCCTTGTTCTATGGTACGGGATTACATATGTATTTAAGGTAAAGTGCGCACAAGAATACTGATCCCTCAGTACTTCCTGTATTATGTATGTGGTTTTGTAAATGCGGATCGCGATGCGAATGTTGGCGAGAATATGCATACGTAGTTTGGCGCTAGCGCACTCACCCACCCCTCCCACTATGACCTATTAAAATTTCAGCAGCCATTTCCATGAAACTGTAGTGTGTAGTGGATTAATATATTTTGTATAACAAGTCTCTGTTTCTCGCCAATGGATTCTCTAACTGTTGATTCCTTGCAAATAGTGAGGCCCACGAAACCTAGAAGTAGTAGCAGATCCGTTTGTGTTGGGGACTTACCGAAATATTCATTATACTTATTTACATCCAGTTCTAGTTCTTTCACTAGATGATAGTAGCACCATGTTGTCTTCTCTGTTTTATAATATCGTGGATCCATAATCTATGTTGTTTACTTTTGTTTAATTTCCTAATTACAGAACCTAGCAAAACATCTTTTTGACTTTTTGATTTGTTTCTTCAATCAAAAAGAGCAATAATATGAGATGCCTATGTCTGGACATCTTGTTTCCCAACTGGCACAAAAATATATACATAATACTATGTACTTTTTGAAAAGAACTACGTACTTTTTGAAAAGAACTACGGATCATGGAAACCAGAAACGTATGATGAAAAATACGTACATATTAATACGCACATATAAAATACATGTACAATACTTATCATGGAACAAGACATTGAAATCCAATGCCATTTTTATCATAAATTTTATATCTTTTTTACTAGTTCACTGTGATCAAGAAAAAAAAGTGAAAGAAGACCATTATCACGAATTCTGGTTTCTTTATTTCAATATCACATGCGCAAAGTTTAGGTGTGGCTCAAATGAGATGTATGGAAGTACCATGCTGGAACTCCTGACACGCTGTATCACGCATGCCTCGGGTTTGAAACCTTCAAGCTAAGCCTGTACATCACATATCAAATCTACTACCACGAGTGAGACAGACCCTAACTTGGACAACTCGTGTGCATCCGGTCCATTCTTCTGATGTCTAAAACTAAAACTCAAATTATTTGGTATGGGGACAGCTCTGAAATTAACAAAATCACGTCAAGTGTCCTTAGTTTCGATGTGGTCAATGACGAAGTTTGTCATTAGGACACTGGTAGTAGATTTGAGCATCGGTTTGAACGGAGAGCTCGGAGTGGCTGAGTGCAGAGTTTGATTCTCAAAAAAAGCTGCCCACCACACCAGTCCGGCTGTTGGAGTCACTGTTCTCCAAATTCCTGTCGAAGGGCTCGCCGAGACATATCAAATGCAAAATAGAAATACAAATACAAAACCATTTTCAAGCTTCATAGGACCAGGGTCAACAAGGTTTGAAGTTCATAAAGAAAAGTGAAATATGAGGTAATTATTGGTACAACCGTATCATTACGCAAACATGCTTTCCAGTCAAATCAATCAATCAAAGTTTTACGGCTATTTCCTTCGACTAAAGTTTAGCCTTAGACACGACACATCTCTTTGGGAGTCTCTTTCTCATCTGTTTTAAAACAACAGTTTTATGGCCAGATACCTTTCCCAGGGAGCCCAGCACAAAATTGTGACAGCCCCTGAACTTTAACGTGCGGTGACAGAAAAGACAAAAATAACCGTAAGTCCACTAAGAGCCAAATCTAGTCTAGATCTATCTAGAGTTTAGATCTAGATCTAATCTAGATCTAGATCTATTCTAGATAAGATAGAAATAAAAAAACTTATGATGATAGAAATGCAGATTTCCAGATCACATTATAGGCTACATCCAAATAATAAGAAAAAAAACTCGAATCCTTGAAAAGTGCGATCAAAATAAGTGAGAACTTGATCTAGAAAATAGAAAACAAAAAGGGGTGAAAAACAGAATGAATCCATGCTGTAATGACACACCGAATGTCTATCGATAGGGCCTAAAAAGGAAAGCACAACATACATGCGAGTTCCCGCGACATGAGAGGCTTGATTTAGTTCTATAAATAGCCAACAAGTGCGCTGCCTCTTTGTGATGAAACGAAACTAGCTCATCATACATCTCGCGGTTCACATTTTCCTGCGTCCGGCGCCGAGGATGTAAAGGAAATTTATTAACCGCTAACCGACGCTTGTTCTTCTTAGCAGCGGGCCTATGGATTTCAAGCTCAGCCGGGATCGCGGAGAATTTTTCGAGGCTGTCGCTGCCGCGGAAAATCGCGGAAGTCTGGGCTTTCTGCTTTCCATGACACCACCCAGACCAGACTGTAAGTATAATATGGTCTACGGATATCTAAGCTTTTGTTTTCTCAAAATTTGGCTTTTACGACAGACTGTGTATGACAGATATCTAAGCTTTTGTTTTCTCAAAATTTGGCTTTTACGACAGACTGTGTTATGTGTATGCGGCCTCACTATTCCACGTCAGTGAGACATGACAATGTGACAGGCAGTACTAGCATCCATAGCAAGGAAACGTTCCCTGACCTGACGATGAGAGCAAAGGTTATACTGGTGACAAAGCCTTCCACATGCTAACCAGGCATCATAGACTCCGAATGTCCTGGCTTTTGGCTTTCCAAAATTTGACTGCCACAACACACTAGGTATGCAGCGCGACTATTTTCAGCCAGTGTGGCATGGCCATCTCACATGTAATCTTCTTCTTTTCCGTTTTGCAGGGGTCACCACAGGAAATATTCATTTATTCATGTTTTGCTTGGTTTACTTGGTAGGGGCCATGACATCGTTGCACTCTGGACAAATCCATAAATGCTCCGTCCCCCTCTCAAGAATCACGTGCAGTGTGTCATTACTGATAGTTTCTGTCATCGCCTGGTTTGCCACTCTTCGCTCTTTCCCTGCTAGTCTCGACTTCCTTCCATCTCCTCATGCCACTCCCATTTATTCAAGTTTCAGCAATTTGTTCTTACAGCAGAGTATTTCTAAACGCGTATAACTTACACACGGGACCCCGTAGCCCATCCCCAATAGGGCTTTAAGCTTAGGACTCCTCACTACCCAAATGGAGCCAGGAATGAATATTTTTAAACAGAAAACAAATTTCACCCTGTCCAAACTGGGAATCGAACCCGGAATCTTGGCTCTTCAAGCCTAACACCTTAACCACTCGTTACCCCCAAGCGGTGCCACAGGTAAACGTGTCATATAAAAAAAAAAATGGTATCTAGATCTATCAACATGAAATGATTTTATCCATCCCATACAAATAATTTCATTTTGTCTCCAGACACTATTGACAGTGATTGTAAGGAACTATATTCACTTATCTTGCATTTGATGTATAGTGCAGGTATCTGTGGTCCTTTAATCTCTTAGCCTGCTCCACTACTGTTTTATTCCATGTTTATCAAATGGATAATTCAAAATATCCGCATCAACTCTTTAACAGTTATTGCATCCTTATAGAACCATAGTAATTCAGCTTCAAAGGGTTCACAGATGAACACGGAAAATACTATATTTATGCACTGTTGAAATGGTAGAAGAATTTTACATTGAAAAGGAGGTTGACCTTGTAGTATCTGTGGCAAGAATGCTAGCAATTGCTAACAAGACAAGAATCTATGATTCTTACTGGACGAGTTAGAGCCTTCTGTATTTAGGCATGTATTAACAACATTATCACATAGGAAAGAATTACATCAAACAATGGACAAAGAAATACAAGGTCAAAGAGTTTACCAAAATAAATATAAAATAAAAGTCTGGTATGAAAGAAAATTGATGGAAACCTTTTCATACGGTATCAGAAAAAATACAAAAGTAATATTGAAACTAATAAAATCTCCATGTGCAGAACACTATATGTGCCATACAAAAATACGTTTTCAAAATCTCATCTTCTCTAATCCCTTGTGCCTCATTCTAAGGATAAATAATAATAATAACAATCATCATAATAATGATATATTAATAATAATGATGATCATAACGATATAATAAAATAATAATTATAATAAAAACAACAGGGAACATTTATTTAGCAATTATCCCCTGATACCCACTACAACTAGCAGTCAATGTGATCGTAAAACTCTCACTTGAAAACACATATTGGCAGTGACGCCTGAGACATTAGAAGTTAAGATATCTGAGTGTGACTTCCAAAGTGACAAAAAACAACTAACAACCCTCAGAGTGTAATAATAATAATAATAATAATAATAATAATAATAATAATAATAATAATAATCATATTATCAGACTTGCCAACCAACCAAATTTCCTTTTCATATTTTCACCCAAAATGAGGCAAATTTTCCCATATTTTCAAAAACCAAAGCATATTTTTTAACATGTCTAATATAATCTAATAATCCATAAGAACCTAGGCCTAGCCTAATAATAAGAATGACCAAAGCGAGGTCTTAGTCTAGCCTACTAGCCTCTACCTCGACTTATCCGCCATTGGGGAGAATCTGTATGCTCGCTCGTGATTTGCCGTAGGCCTACTTTGCAAAATTATATTTTGTCTTTTTTTTAAAAGTAAAATTGACAGTCTATATAATCTAATGCGTATTTTAACTTTTGCTCACATATTTGCGTATTGATGACCATAATGTGTATGAAAATACGCAAAATCATATTGGTTGGCAAGTCTGTGTATCTCGCGTACATACACACAGTCAAACACACATACATTCTGACACACACACAAACACACACACACACACACTCTCTCTCTCTCTCTTTCTCTCTCTCTCTCACACACACACACATACACACAAACACAACACTCAATCACACAAACACACCACTCATACACGCACACAAACTCGTCATACAGTCAAACACGTATACACTCAAAAATGCACGCACACACTCACATACACTTATTCCCCACACTCACAAACACACACACACACACACACACACACACACACACACAACACATGCACACTCACACACCACTACACACATACAACACATGGCTCGTATATATACGACACGAGAATCCCACGCATAGACTCACGGCATCCCTTTTCATCACTGTTGTCAGGACAGTCCACATTTCCATCGCAGCGCAACTTCTTGTCCAGGCAGAAACCATTGCTGCAACGAAACTGATCCTCAGTGCACGGCAGCAAGTCTAGGAACCCAAAAGGAGACAAAGTTAGAGCATTAATATACAAAAACACAGATACACGAGAAAGATCATAGGTCTCAATTCAAAATTTTGAAAAAGGAGGAACTTTCCGCGGAGCAACGACTGAACTTTCTGCGGAGCAAAGACTGAACATCGTTTTTTTTAACAAACAGATCAAGAAAGGTTTAAAACCATGTATAGATGGATACACTATTAGTTTCACACTGCTTGCTTTACTACTTTACATAAAATTTTGGTTTAATGCGGAGAGGGTTTTTTTTTTCCGCTGGCCGATGTGCTCTCCGCCATCGTGGAACCGGCAAATGCGACTAGAGCGGGAATAGCAGAGCAATTTTTTTTTTAAATAAATAAATGCGGGCATAGCGGCATAGCGGAAATAGCGGAGGAAAAGGCCATAGCGGATTTCTGCTATATATCGGAAAATTGAGACCTATGAAAGATGGTCGCGAAGCTTGTGTGTCTTTCTCT